>CAIGQW010000302.1:2131559-2150469 GCA_903798125.1 Danio choprae | reverse complement strand
TTTTTTAGGGCTATTTAAAAAGTGTTCAGTATCCTTCACAGATCCTTCTTATATGCTGATTTGGTGCTCAAGAAATGTTTTTTCTTTTTTATTACTGATGTTGAAATAGGTTTCCTACTCACTTTTTATAATTTTAATGCATACTTCCTGAAAAAAATGCCTTAATTGCTTATCTACCCCCCTCCCCCCCAAAAAAAGGTTGATACTGAAAAACAAAATAAAATACAAAGTGTAGTTTTGTTTTAGTTAGTTGCCAAACCCACATATTCTATTTTCATTTAGGATATCCTGATGTAATTAACTAAAACTGAAATCAAAATGTATAAAATTACATAGATATATCAAAAAAACAATAACTAAAAATTGTTACCATGGTAACTAAAATTCATATAAAAATGGTACATTCCAAAAACAAATAAAAATAGAATAGCATCCCAGCAGTAATAAAATAATACTACAGATTATGTTATTCGCTTTTAGCCATTATTATTGATGTTACAATCTATAACACACTTTTTGATAATATGTTGCATCCAGCAAAGAAATTGTAGGTTCATTCCACTGTGGTAACCCCTGATAAATTAGGGAATAAGTCGAAGGAAAGTGAGTGAAAGTGTTTTTATTTAATATATATTTTTAAATGATCAGTCTTCAGTGTCTCACATTCATTTGAACATTATAATGTCATTATAATGTAAAAGCTTTTGTCTCAGAATTATATATTTTTTTACATATTTAACTTTTTTGGAACCACTATATAATTAAGTTTTGTTGTCCTTTGGTGTGACAACTCTATTTATTGAAATTGTCCAACAAGCTTGAGAAATCATGGAGAAAAAAAATATTATTCATAATTTCATATAAAATAAATAGCACTGTATGAAGATAAATGTTCAAGAATGAAGATTCATTGTTCTTATGCCATTTGTATATTATTAAGAGTTGTTTTTCTTAATATTTGCTATGTCACACCATATGACTTATTTAAGGTACAATTCATTAACAATAGTAGCATCAAAAAAAATATGCTACAGAATTAATTTGATCAATCTATAACATACTTTCTGATAATATGTTGTTTGATTTATTGACATTGGTTCTAGAAAAAAAACTGTAAACAATTAATAATAATATATAATGATCAGTCTTCAGAGTCTCACAATGCCATCTTTATTTGCACATTGTAATGCCTTAAAATAGACATACACTATGCAGGAACACAAAAGCAGGTTATTTTTATCAGCCATACTGTGCCTTTCCCCCCAGGCTGTGTGGTTATGATATGACAGAATATAAAGTGACAACTATTGTCTGTTTGCTCGGGGTCTTCTGCGCGACTCCTGCATAATGGAGGGTAATGTTGCAAGACTTTCAAATGACCAGATGAGCTTTCCTGAAAGTTTGCACGAGATGAAGGTTTCGGATTTTATAGTAGCACTGGAGCATAGACTCAGACTGAGCCCTGATTATGATATTTGTGAAAGCTGATCGAGGATAAATGGAAGAATGGGAAGGAAATGAAGCATTACAGATGAGTCCTGGCGCCGCAGTGACAGCATGTATTGTCACATAATATTATCTTTGCTGTGTGAGAGTGGGAGTGAATAAGTATTATCTCTTACGTATAAAACATTGTGTTTTTCTGTCTCTGTGCTGCCATGGAAACCGGATGCCCGTCTTCACCCCAGGGGTCGGTGTGTGGCAGTGCCCGAGGGATTACATATAATGCAGTGATGTGTAGCGTTTCTGACACGTCGCCACTTTCTAGTTCTACAGAGAGGAAGGGGAAACACACACATTATGCACAGACAATGAACGTATTGAGGGAACTGAACAGGCGTTTGCTGAGGGAGAGAATAAAGTCTTACTTGATTTTCCTGCATTGGAAATCTGATATTTACAATTAACCCTAGAAACAAATACCAGCAAAAAAAAGGGAACAAATCAAATACTGAGACTGTTGAAAATTTGATGAGTTATTGAAAAGGTTTCAAAACAGCAATATTGTGAAATGTAATTACAGTTTATTATATGAGCCTGTTGAATGCTTGATTCTGATTGGTCACTGAACATCACGCATTGCGATTTATGTACATTACATTATGATGTATGCATTACAGTTACGTGTCTAATTATTTCAGTTATTCTAGTCATTACACAAAAGCTTGGGATGAGATGCTTAAGAAATCAGTCATACACACAAGAGTGTTTTAAGGACAAAAACGTGACAAATGTTTTGAAAAACCACATGTGACAATGTCTTAGGTAACTGTAGCATTAGCAGACCATAATTGATATGGTCTGTTAAATTATTCGATTAATAAATTATTAATGTGTATTATTTTCAAATAATTCAACATCTTGTCTTCAATAATTCTTTACTTAAGATAACTGTTTTCTATTGGGATATTTTAAAATATGTATTTTATTAAAGCTGAGTTGTCAACATTACTAATTCAGTCATGATCCTTCAGAAATCACTGTAATGCGATGATTGTTAGTTGAAGATAGATGATAATTATTTTTGTAGCTTAACATTTTTGTGGAAACATTGATTTGTTGACGAATTGAAATTTCAAAAGGATAACATTTATGTTAAACAAACATTATAAATGCTTTTGCTCTCACTTTTGATCAAATTGTTGTATCCTGTTTACTGTTTACAACAAAAACAGTGACCCCAAACAGTAGTGTACATTCAGATATTTCTGCCTATAAAGATATATTGGTCACACTTTACAATAAAGTAACTTTAATTAATGTATATACATGTGAAATAATATTAATGAACAATACCTGTGCAGCATTTATTAATTATAGTTTAACATTTACTAATGTATTATTAAAATCCAAATTCATGCTTGTTAACATTAGTTAATGGGAGTTAACACAAACTAACTTTATTTTCATTAATTATTGTTAACAAACATGAATAAACGCTGTAATTAACCCACGGTTAATTGTTTGTTATCCTTATTGTAAATGACACAACCCCCCTAAGATTATAGATGTTATAAATCTGCACAACAATGTAAGAAACATCTGTTCATTAAAAATGATGTGACTATATTTTAACAGAATTTGCCCATGGCTTGTGATTCATGAGTGTTTCCTGTTTATTCAATCTTTCAGATTTGTTATGTGCATTATGTGTCCTTGATCTCTGCTCTGTAAACTTTTGATGCTGAAAATGTATAACTACAGTTTAATTAAGTGACTTTTATTTACATTTTTTAGTAGTTTGACTGAAACTGTGAATTGCTGTGGTTGGTTATGTAAATAATAGTAAAGTACAAACAGGGTAAAGGCCTGCCAGTACTTTTTAGTTGTATAGGTGTATTTCATAGAGTGTATATTTCTAAAAAAATTATCCAGACACATATACTTTGACCAATGAGAATTAAAGAACTAACGGCACTTCTCCACTACATGGTACAGCACAAATTTGTTTTGGAGGTGGGGGGATGGGGGTTCCACTGTGTACTTGCTACCTGGTACTTTTTTTTATAATCACTCAGTTGAATTTCCAAGCAAGAATGTGGCATGTAAATGGGCACAGGCCTGGCCAGATCAGCAATTGGCCAGAGAGAAGTTGCTAAAGCCACTATAGGACTAGTTAAATGACTGTTACATGCAGTTTAACAAGGCTGTATTATGGTCAGTAGATGAGGTGCAGACGTTCCTTTTGTTGAATAGTGTTTGTCCCAGTTAAGGCTGCACGATATTGTAAAAAAAGCTGACATTGTGACTTTTTTTTCTGTGATATGAATGTTATATACTTCAATAACTATTTGGAAAGAACTAATAGTTTTAGATTGAATTATGGATGTGATAAACAGCTCTTTAGGGTTTTCTGGGGAGTCTAACAGTATTGAGGAATAGAAATGCAATAATCCAATGTAAAGACCATATGGTTTAAACTCACTTGAATTGCTTAAACAGTCACAGGCATTAAAACACATGCATATGATAAAATTTGGTTCGATTTTGTAATGACTCTAAAAATCACGTGTTCTGAATTGTGGTGGTGCCTCATGAACTATACTCCTATAAATCCTGTGGTGTGAGCACAGTGGAAGTGCACATTGCTGCGCTGATGCTAAAATGCTATATTGTGTAGCCTTAGTCCTAGTAATTGTAAACTGCCCAGGTGATGTGAAGTGAAGTGTGAGAGGCAAGAAGAAAAGACTTGAGGCCATTAACAGTTCCACTCAAAAAATACGCATTTGAAAAGTGCGGTAAAAGGAAAACAAAAACACTCTTATAAACATTACAAAAAGAATGAAAATAAAAATGTATGTATGTATGTATGAAAAACAGATTTTATTTTTTTGTACCTAATGAGTCATTTCATTAGTACCTGAAAAGTAAAAAATACATTTGGTATTAATATGTAACTTTGAGGTTCCAGTACGAACCCTTTAGGTACAAATGAGCACCTTTTCAAAAAAAGCATGCTGGTTTTCCAGATTTGCCAGTAATTGGTATGTTTTTGGAGTAAAATGACAATTTGTCTTTTCTATAAACTACTGATAAAGTGTCTTAAACATTCAAAAATTAATATTAGAATTTAAAGCATCTATTTGAGGAAAATGACAAACAACTGGTCATTTCAAATACTCCATTTTGAGTCCTTAAATATTGGGAAACATTTTACTCAAAATGGATAACTATTAATGGCAAGCCCTAAAAATAACTTTAAAGTGGCAACTTCTGGAGCAGCATTAAATATCTGGTATTGTTATATCTAGTATTTGTTTCACATATATCTGTATATATGAGGTTTTAATCAATTAAATACATCTTGGATATACAAAAGTATCAATTTATTTTAAACAATACTAATATTATATTATATTATAATAATTGATACTAAAAAGAGTTCATACTTATTTTACTATTATTTTACATATTTTTATTCTGATAACATATTTTACAATAAAACAGCAACGTTTTCACTTACAGATTTGGACTTTGTCATCCGGCATTGAATGAGGACATATTTTGTGTGTCAGGTGCTGACGAATGCCCTGCACTATTGCTCTTTAATCTCTAAAAGCCGCTGGTATGTCACTCTCTGTCCTCAGGAATACACAGTGGATGTGTTTTTCCGACAGCGATGGACAGACGAGCGGCTCAAGTTTCACGGGCCAATGAACATCCTGCGTCTCAACAACCTGATGGCCAGTAAAATCTGGACTCCAGACACTTTCTTTCATAACGGCAAGAAATCTGTGGCCCACAACATGACCATGCCAAACAAACTCCTGCGCATCATGGAGAATGGCACCTTACTCTACACCATGAGGTGCGCACAGATTATTATTAGAGTTATCAAAATGACTGAATAATTGGATTCAGTTGGTACTGTTGAATTCTGCTTCATAATGTTTCATTTTGATTCAGTTCATGATTTGATTCAATGAATATACAGAAGTGCGCAAAATTCTGTACTGCCGTACTGCTGTACTTTTTTTTTAAGATTTAATCCACTTCTCTTTTCCAGATGTAAATATTGTGAAGTCAGAACATGAAACATAGATATTAAAAAAGATATAAGAAAGACATAAAGAAACATTTTGAGTAAGACCATGACTCAAATTGGCCATGACCATGACTATAAAAAATAAAATAATTATATATATATATATATCTGACAAAAATTACATTCTGATACATCTATCATATCATTCATCTAAATGTTTGCTATGGAAAGCCGAACCAAGAAAACCAAAAGACATTATTGTGGCAGATGAGTAAATCACTGATTAGACTTTATGAAAAGAGGCTTTAGAGGTCAATGCATTGTTTCTTTTACTTCAATATAATTAAATATAATTATATTGACAAATTGTATTTATTTAACAGGTTTTTATTTTTAAATGTTTTTGGTTCATGTCTTTTTCTCAACCAGACAGAAATTATTTGAACGAATAAAACAAACGATAAACACTAATGATGAGTTAGGGGCAAATGACAATAACAGTTTGTATTTTAATACATTAAAATGTCATTTAATCCTGTGATGTCAAAACAACATTTTCAGCATCATTACTAGTATTCAGTGTCACATGACCATATGGAAATCTTCCCAATATGATGATTTGCTGCTCAATAAATATTTATTATTAACAATTACATCAATACAGAACTTAGTCAATGCAGAACTTAATATTTTTGCGGAAGGATTACTTTATAAATAGTAAGTTTAATACACCAGCATTTATTTTAATATAGAATTGATTGGAACAATTTAAATATCCGGGGCGACATGGTGGCTCAGTGGTTAGCACTGTCGCCTCACACCAAAAAGGTCGCTGGTTCGAGTCCTGGCTGGGTAAGTTGGCATTTCTGTGTGGAGTTTGCATGTTCTCCCCGTGTTGGTGTGGGTTTCCTCCGGGTGCTCCGGTTTCCCCCACAGTCCAAAGACATGCAATATAGGTGAATTGAATAAACTGAACTGGCCGTAGTGTATGTGTGTAAATGTGAGAGTGTATGGGTGTTTCCCAGTACTGGGTTGCAGCTGGAAGGGCATCCGGTGTGTAAAACATATGCTGGATAAGTTGGCGGTTCATTCCGCTGTGGCGATCCCTGATGAATAAAGGGACTAAGCCGAAGGAAAATGAATGAGTTAATTTAAATATCCTCACCGTCATTTTTGATCAATTCATGGCAAGTGTTATATTTAGCTATTTCTTGAGTGAATTGCTCTGGTGGGAAATTTCTGTTTTATAAAATGTATTATTTTTAATATGCCTTTTAAATAATATGTAATATGTGTTTGTCTGTGTGCATTTGTTCAGGTTGACTGTTCAAGCTGAATGCCCGATGCACCTTGAGGACTTTCCAATGGATTTCCATTCATGCCCGCTTAAATTTGGCAGCTGTAAGTTAAAAAAAACAACTAAATTTATTTTATTCCCATAATGTTTTGGGTGTTCTTTGAATATATTGCATCTGTAGATGCGTACACCCTAACAGAGGTAACGTATGTTTGGACACGTAATGCCACCCTGTCAGTGGAAGTGGCTCCGGATGGATCTAGACTGAACCAGTATGACCTGATGGGACAAACTGTTGGCAAGGAAACCATCAAGTCCAGCACTGGTAAGATGTTAGAAAACCATCCACATCCATATGTTTTCTTCCATCTTATTCCCTCATCTCATGTTTCTCTCCTGCCGTGTAGGTGAATATACAGTAATGACTGCCCATTTCCATCTGAAGCGGAAGATCGGATACTTTGTGATCCAGACATACCTGCCTTGCATTATGACTGTCATCTTATCCCAAGTCTCTTTTTGGCTCAACAGAGAGTCAGTTCCGGCTCGCACAGTTTTTGGTGGGTGAGCATGTTTTGAGTGTATAAACTGTAATCATAACATAATGTGGAAAAGATTTTTTATTCCGTTTATTATGCCTTGTATTTATGTGCTGGCTGTGAAACATCTTTTCATTGTAAAGCATGCTGATTTTGTTGTTCTGATCCAATTATTAATGCAGTCAGGGCAGAACCGATGTTGCGCATGTAATTTTATATTTTCTGTCTAGCAATTTCAATTTCTTCGTGAGCTCAAGGGATGAATTTACCACAGGCAAACAGATCTAAAAATTGGTTTCTTTGTATGTTTCTGTTTTGTAGGTGGAATAAAATCATTTGGGCCATTATTTATATAAATATATGTGTTTTTCTTTATTCAGTGGAGGGAAGCCATAGCATCAGAAAAAACATTTTTATTAAACACACACTCACAAGGGGAATTCAAGGATGAAATGCTGAAAGTGTCATTTTTTCACTCTTTGTTGTTTTAGTGCCCAATTCACTAACGACATTATAGAAATGCTGTTAGCACTCCTGAAATGTGCAGACTGGCAGTTTGGCCGATTTTACAGCAGTGTTAATTTTGTCAATGAAAATAAGGACGAAAAATATTAGTTGCCTTTGCTTTGAAACAAACAAAAACTCCTTCGCCTGAAAATCAATGTTGGAATATATATATTCTTTCATTTTCGCTTCGGCTTAGTCCCTTTATTAATTAGGGGTCGCCACAGCGGAATGAACCACCAACTTATCCAGCATATGTTTTACGCAGCGGATGCCCTTCCAGCTGCAACCCATCACTAGCAAACACCCATACACTCTCATTCACACTCATACACTACGGACAATTTAGCTTAGACAATTCACCGGAGCCCCTGAAGGAAACCCACGTGAACACGGGGGGGAACAAGCAAACTTCCCACAGAAATGCCAACTGACCCAGCCAAGGCTCAAACCAGCAACCTTCTTGCTGTGAGGCAACAGCGCTAACCACAGTGCCACCTTGCCGCTATATATATATATTCATTCATTTTTCCTTTGGCTTAGTCTCTTTATTAATCTGGGGTCGCCACTGTGGAATGATCCACCAAGTTATCCAGCATGTTTTTTGCCCTTCTATGCCCTTCTAGCTGCAACCCATCACTGGGAAACATCCATACAGACTCATTCACACACATACACTGCGGACAATTTAGCTTACCCAATTCACCTATAGTGCATGTCTTTGGACTTGTGGGGGAAACCGGAGCACCCGTAGGAAACCCACACGAACACTGGGAGAACATGCAAACTCCACACAGAAATGCCAACTGACCCAGCCGAGGCTCAAACCAGCGACCTTCTTGCTGTGAGGCGATTGTGCTGAGGGCCACCTGAGATAATAAAATAACATAATACATTACTAAGTAACACGTTAAGTTACTTAAAAAAAATGACTGAAGATCATATAATACCTTTAAAGTAACTTTGTCCAACACTGCTGAAAACTATGAATGCACGTGTTCTGATCTTAAACATATTTCTTAAAGGCAAAATCAATAGAAAATTAATAAAGCAGGTTTTTTTAACTCAGGTCATTGATGATTCAAAAGTTACAGATTGGCTTTGAGAGTAAAAATAACACACACACACAAAATGAATACCTGTGAATTTCGTGTATTAGACTAGGGTGAGTAAATTGCCAACAAATGTTAATTTTTCGGTGAATATGTAGGATAGGATAAATGTATTTTTTCATGTAGGATGCACTGAATAATAACCAGAATTATTCACTCTTTCCAAATAATACTGTTCAAGTCATCTAAAAAATGACTATCTTTTCATATTACAATTTGTATCACAGAAAAACAACATTGTAGATGTTTTGAATTCTTTAAAATGAGCCGCTACTGTAGATACCATATATTTTCACATTTTCTCTCTAATTCCTGTTATAATGATGAATATGTATAGATTGACTTTTTTTGTCCTGCAGGATGCAAAAAAATAATTAAAATCCCTCGCAGTAAAAACAAGACCATCTATAGAAATGAGGACAGGAGGTCCACTCAGGGCATATGACTGACTGCTGAAATGATTTCATTAGCTCAGGGCATCTGTGATTACATGTCTACATCTGTGCTGTTTTTTTTCCCCCTCAAATAAGCGAACAGCATGAATGCTGGTAATCATCTGCAGTGAAGCCTGTTGCGCTAATGCGGTAGCTGAGTTTTTTTGTGATGTTCTTGTGCTCCAGGTGTGACTACAGTGCTAACCATGACCACTCTGAGTATCAGCGCTCGAAACTCTTTACCGAAGGTGGCCTACGCTACAGCCATGGACTGGTTCATAGCCGTGTGCTACGCTTTTGTTTTCTCGGCTCTCATTGAGTTTGCTACAGTGAACTACTTCACCAAGCGCGGCTGGGCCTGGGACGGCAAGAGCATTGTGAATGATAAGGTAACCATGGTTACACAGAACATGCTTTGATTTTGGAGTGGAGGTTTGATTTGGAAGAGCTTTGTTATTTAGATGGGGGACATCACTTGAGTTAACCTCTTAACATTTTTTTTTGATTGAATGTTTTCATGCTTTGTAGGCTAAATTTACCTAACAGATTGAATTAGTGTGATGTATACTTCGGATTAAGAGAATATAGGATTGCGAAAAGTATGTTATGAAAAATGAAAAGTAGGCCTACATTATTAATTACTCACCTCCATGTTGTTTCAAGCCCCTCAGACCTTTATTCATCTTCAGAATGCAAATTAAGATGTTCAAAGTGCTGAAAAGGAACCAAATATTTAATTTTGAATAATTAGCCGCAGCTTTTACACAGCAATACCAGTAAATATTTGTAAAATTACCAGAACAACTTTAATAGGGAATTCAAAATGCTATTATTTTCTAGAAACGCACCATTCACACATCCATTCCAAAATACTGTACTGGTAAATTCTGATGTCATTAGCAAAAAATGACCTCTAAACGGCTGTGCTTGTATTTGTGAACATGAAGGGGCTCAGGTTTTTGTTGTTGAAGGTTTCATTTCTTTTTATTTCTAACTTTCGCCTTCATGCAGCTGCTTTTGTCCAAGAGACAAACCATGAACTATAGGAGAAAAATGTTGTCACTAGCATCCATTATGTTTATGTTTACGCATTTGACTACACAGAGGTCTGTGCAACACAGGCAATTCTGTGGATATATGGAAAAGTATTGTGAACATCCCCAGTGAAGAGATGTGAATGGGATACTGGTATGTTTGAGCTGCAGCTTGTGAGATGCTCTTTGAAAAGAAAGACTACTTGTGTACCGAAATCTGAATTACCGGTTGACACTCTCATGTACACACATCACACAGCTAAACACGGCACTCGCCGGTAAACTCACAGTGGTTTATCACAAACATTTTCTCAATCATCTTTTTCACAGTTAGCTATAAGAAAGAACATAGAAACGTTGTCTGATTAACTAAATGTTATTCTAAATGTTATTTTCATAAACAGTGCAGATGTGAATGCATCATCTGTGTCAGAATGTTCTGATTGGTCTGCCATAGACGCTCATGCTCATACAACTTGTACATGCTCATACCCCCAATTTTCCTCCTGAATTTACTGGTAATGTTACAACTTCTCTATCTGAAAAATGCTGGGATTAATTTACCAGTATTTTTTAAAAGGTCCTGTTCACATCATCATCTCTTTATGGCAAATAATTTTCCGAAAGAGTCTGTATGTGTGAAATTGGCTATTGGCTAAATTGGCCATAGTAAACCCACATTCTGACCTGACACAGAAGATGAACAAAGATCTTATCAGTACACGTCTTCAAATGGCGTCTATCAAATGGAGCATATTTTAAAAGGATAAACAATCAAAAAAAGAAGTATATATTTTAGTGTCTTTAAGAGATTTCATTTACAAAATCATTTCATAATCATAACATTGATTGAACATGTAGGGGTGTATTAACCAATTTCTTTTGATTTCAGAAAAAAGAGACCTCCGTTATGAAAAAGAACAATGCATATGCAGTTGCTGTGGCAAACTACGCACCCCACATTGCAAAGGACTCGGCTTTGCCCACTGTCTCTAAAAGCGCTACACCAGAGCCCAGTAAAGCACAACCAGTGGCTAAAGAAACAAAGAAGACCTTCAACAGCGTCAGCAAGATCGACCGTATGTCTCGCATTATCTTTCCAGTACTCTTTGGCAGCTTTAACTTGGTTTATTGGGCAACGTATCTTAACAGAGAACCTGTAATTAAGAACATGGTGCCCTCCCCGTGAGCCAGTAGCTATTGCAAAATACAATTAATCACAGTATAATACATGAAAAACGGGATACATAATATGTATGAAAAATCCAAAAACCAAAATTTTGTACAAATTCCTCAGTGTACTTCTGATATTTCTGCATCACAGCATTCTGAAGTGATTGCTCTTTGCAGCCTCCTTAAAATCTCGCCACTGCCAGGACAATTTAGCATACTTTAACCGGACAAATCAACTTTTTTTCCACAGCTTTATTTTTGTATGTTGTTGTGTGTATATCTGATTTCCTTGCCTTTTTATGCAATGTTTACTGGCATTTTCGTACAAACCATATATGTATGTTTTTTTTAAGGTACATTTGTGTATTGTATATTTAGAATATTTCATCTTGCATTTAAGCAAAGTGTTTGTCTATGTCAGTATTTTGGATTAATTGTGAATAAGTTCACAACTATGGTGCATGAAAAGCTATGTTTCCATCCACATATTTTTGAGATATTGAAAATCAATGTGATAAAAATTACAAATTGTGCATTTAAAACGAAACAAGCCTTCATTTAAAGGAATAGTTCATTCAGATCAATAGCTACCAGCACTAAACAAAAACAAAACGAACACCTGTGTCTCCTAAAGATCGTATCAAGCAAAGGGATCAATCTGTTCAAGAACAAAAACATTATTTAATCACAAATTTACATTTTTGGGTGAACAATCTCTTTAAGGCACATCTTTACTTTTTAATGCAGAAAGAAGACTTGAACATAAACTACAATGGAAACACACTGAATAAATATTTTGATGAGAAAAAATCCTTAATTATGAATTATGTGCATTAATGGATTATGTAATTGGATAACTTGACTAACCACCCAATCACTCAATGAAATATAATGAAACAACAAAATGATTTAGTTTAATTACCATCCAGAATGGTCTAATCTGCATTCCCAAACATTAGATATCTGCCTTCAAATGCAAGTTATTTTTGCCAAGTCATTTGCTATGAATAATTATTTATATATTTTTTAAGAGTTCACACTTAGCTGATGATTGGTAATAAGCTTGTTTGGCATGCTGTCCTGGGAGCGAGCCCTGAGATTATAAGATCCTCGAGTTCTGGGGTTTCCTCCCATTAGCAGGGCGAGAGAAGAGTTTGAGCTCAGGTAGATCTCGATGAACTCCCCCGACTTATTTCTGGCTAATGACAGATATAGGGATGGCTAAAGAGAGACATATGGCTTACTAAGAGCTTGACTATGATTCCTATTTGGTATGTTCAATTTACTTAGGTTGCATGTTTTTTGAACTGTGGGAGGAAACCGGAGAACCTGGGGGAAACCCATGGGAGAACAAGCAACCTCCGCACAGAAATGTCAGCTGGTTCAGTAGGGACTTTAACCAGTGAAATTCTTGCTGTGAGACAACAGAGTTAATCACTGGGCCGCCGTGTTGCCCAATCTAGAAAGAAGTGGTAGTAGGAGTGGGAGGTGGGATTTTTCTACACGAAGATACTGAGATAAGAAACTGGTTATTTATAGTGAGTTAGGAATCATCTGATTGGTGAATCATGTATTAGCTAATGCGGTACCAGCCGTGGACAATCATAAGCACATGAACCTCTCGAAATTAGTTTATAAATAAACTTCACTTATTATTAATAAAAAAAGAGCTACAGTGGTTTGCATTAACCTTCATATGTGTTGTTGATATTTTACATTCCAATATTGGATGGAAACATAGCTAAAAAACATTCCAGACTCACTGGAAATAGGTGCCTCAGCCTACATTTTTGAGAATGATGCTTCGGGCACATTTCATTTCAGAACACCTAGTAAACCACTGACAAACCCTTCCAAAAACCCAACCAACAGTGTTTACAAAGGCAAACATAAGAGCAAATTGCACTGTGACTACATACTTTTACTTTGATTTTACATAGCTTTTATCTTTTTTTATGGAACTGTGCTTCCCCAGACTCCAACACGATCTCACGGCAATTCATAACTTTTTTATTTTGTGGCTAATTCGTATGAAATCATACGATCTCATTCATACAATTTAGTACAAATTGCTTATCCCCCAAAGATAGTTGTGTTTAGGTGCGGGGTTGGGTGCCATGGCCCCTTTTTAAAATCATACATTTTTGTACTACTGAACTTGTACCAATTCGTACGAATTATCCACTAAACTGACAAAACATAATATACACAAACATAATATACTCACACAGAGCGTGCTGTAAATTCAACACCGTATAAAGTGAGCTACGAAGAAAAGTGACCATGCCAGAAAAGATTTCCAAATGGATAAATACAATTATAAATCATACAGTTAATATGTTTTGGGGCATTTATTTGGTGCTGTGTAAAGAACTGCATGAAAATAATCCTTTATTCATCGAAAATACGCCCCTGTGAATATCATTAGTGTAAAAAGGAATATACTGCCATATACTGCCCCGTAGTGTTCATTTTACTGACAAACTGCAGCCAAACATGTTTAAGTACGTTTTTGCAGATTCACAAATATGTAGGCTGAAGCATGTATTCTCATTTGAATGAAGAACCGTGCAAAATGTGATTGCTTGTTTTGTTTTGTTATAGCTGCACTACAGTATCTCTCCAACAGATCACTGCACTTTTATATTGACTGATGTAGCATTTCAATTCAAGTAAATAAGGCACTTTATTTGTTTATTGCATCAAATTCGACTGCGTATTAGCTTTTCACACACATCACGCTCCTGTGCATCTAATCCTCAGCCATAAGCAATGCATCCTTAATGAAAGTGCACATCCACA
Source organism: Danio choprae (assembly GCA_903798125.1). Classification (NCBI taxonomy): domain Eukaryota; kingdom Metazoa; phylum Chordata; class Actinopteri; order Cypriniformes; family Danionidae; genus Danio; species Danio choprae. Next base: position 2,136,089 of record CAIGQW010000302.1, on the reverse strand, counting down.
CCTCATTTAAAGCTAAATAATTCACCAATTTTGTTTGAAGGACTAGAATGCATCATATTTTTTAGGATCCACCACTTTGATCCATGAGCACAGTCTCAAATGCCATTAGCACTGTGTTTCAACCACTTGTGTTTCTTTGGTCCACATTGAGTGGAAACTGCAGATTTAATTTGGGCAGATTTACATATTTAATTTTGCTTGTTATAAATAGGAGCAACATGTTGGTTTCACTGTATGTTATGCAATTGGCGAAGCTTCTAATGTCCAGGCCCCAGATACGCATATTCGCTTAATGTTGCAACAGTAACATGATGTTGTACAGTCAGTAAATGTCTATTGTAGCTTCACGATCAATGCAGATAAAGGTTGTAATGGGCTTCGTGGTGTGATATATATGCCTAATGATGCCATGAAAATGGGAATCAAAATACACTGTTCGCTCAATATATCATGTGTCAAACATTTTCAGAGTTTTCATGAGTAACATCAACAATCTTGACAAGTGTAAATGCTTCGATGAACTACATGTGGGCTTACTTTTAGCAGCTTTTCAATTTGCCATACTGTTCTCAGTTTTCTGCCTGGGCAAAAAGACAGCTCCCCTGTTGACTGAAATAAAGTGTTGTCAAAGCCAACATGGTTCAGTTGCACTGCTTTTGTGTGGGTGATCTTTCTTGCACCTTGTGGCTCAAAACTATCAAAATGACTCTTGTTTATAAAAAAAAAACTTGGCTTTGCACTGGGAGAACATTGGCAATTTATATGAAAGTGTTTGTTATGTGTACATCTTACGTTTTTAATATGTTATTACTTTATTCATATAAAGTCAATTTAACACAAAATACTTTCTTGCCAATTATTAGGTATTATTATTAGTTTATTTCAAATATATAAAAACATATAATATATACGCTCACGGGTGACGCAGTGGGTTGCACAATCGCCTCACAGCAAGAAAGTCGCTGGTTCGAGCCACGGCTGGATCAGTTGGCATTTCTGTGTGGAGTTTGCATGTTCTCCCCGTGTTGGCGTGGGTTTGCTCCGGGTGCTTCGGTTTGTAGCGTAGTGTATGTGTGCGTAGTGTATGTGTGTGAATGAGTGTGTTTGGATGTTTCCCAGTGTTGTGTTGCGGCTGGAAGGGCATCCGCTGCATAAAACATATGCTGGATAAGTTGCGCTGTGGCAACCCCAGATTAATAAAGGGACTATATACACTCACCGGCCACTTTATTAGGTACACCTTACTAGTACCGAGTTGGATCCGGAACTGCCTTAATTCTCCGTGGCACAGATTCAACCAGGTACTGGAAATATTTCTCTGAGATTTTGGTTCATATTGACATGATAGCATCACGCAGTTTCTGCAGATTTGTCGGCTGCGCATCTATTATTTGAATCTCCCGTTCCACCACATTCCAAAGGTGCTCTATTGGGTGCTCTATTGGCTTAAGATCTGGTGACTGTGAAGGCCATCTGAGTACAGTGAACTCATTGTCATGTTCAAAAAACCAGTCTGAGATGATTCACACTTTATGACATGGCGCGTTATCCTCCTGGAAGTAGCCATCTGTGGTCATAAAGGGATGGACATGGTCAGCAACAATAGGGTAGGCTGTGGCGTTGACACGATGCTCAATTGGTACTAATGGGCCCAATGTGTGCCAAGAAAATATCCCCCACACCATTACACCACCACCACCAGCCTGAACCATTGATACAAGGCAGGATGGTTCCATGCTTTCATGTTGTTGATGCCAAATTCTGACCCTACCATTCGAATGTTGCAGTGGAAATCGAGACTCATCAGACCAGGCAATGTTTTTCCAATCTTCTATTGTCCAATTTTGGTGAGCCTGTGCGAATTGTAGCCTCAGTTTCCTGTTCTTAGCTGACAGGAGAGGCACCCGGTGTTGTCTTCTGCTGCTGTAGCCCTCCGCCTCAAGGTTCGATGTGTTGTGCGTTCAGAGATGCGCTTCTGCATACCTCGGTTGTAACGAGTGGTTATTTGAGTTACTGTTGCCTTTCTATCAACTGGAACCAGCCTGGCCATTCTCCTCTGACCTCTGGCATCAACAACGCATTTGCACCAACAGAACTGCTGCTCACTGGATATTTTTTCTTTTTCTGACCATTCTCTGTAAACCCTAAAGATGGTTGTGCGTGAAAATCCCAGTAGATCATCAGTTTCTGAAATACTCAGACCAACCCTTCTGGGACCAACAGCCATGCCACGTTCAAAGTCACTTAAATCACCTTTCTTCCCCATTCTGATGCTCGGTTTAAACTGCAGCAGATCGTCTTGACCATGTCTACATGCCTAAATACATTGAGTTGCTGCCATGTGATTGGCTGATTAGAAATTTGCGTTAACGAGCAGTTGGACAGGTGTCCCTAATAAAGTGGCTGGTGAGTATGTATTAATGTTTGGTTTATTTATATTTTATTCATTCATTCATTTTTCTTCAGCTTGGTCCCTTATTTATCAGGGGTCACCACAGCAGAATGAACTGCTAACTATTCCGACATGTAATTTATGCCGCAGATGCCCTTCCAATATGCAGCAATATTGCAGCAGCTGCAATCCACACTGGGAAATAACCATACACTCTCACATTCACACATACACTCATACACTATGGCCAATTTTTGCTTGCCCAATTCACTTATAGCGCTTGTCTTTGGGCTGTCGGGGAATACTGAAGCACCCGAAGGAAACCCACATAAACATGCAGAGAACATGCAAACTCCACACAGAAATGCCAAAAATCTTTTTTGTTGTTGGATGTTTAGTGTTTTTTTAGTTTCTTTTATTTTTAAAAATATTTTTTTTGTTTAGTACACATTAGCAGTCATATTATTCATTCATTCATTCATTTTCATTTCAGCTTAGCCCCTTTATTAATCTGGGGTCGCCACAGCGGAATCAACTTATCCAGCATTTGTATTACGCAGCGGATGCCCTTCCAGCTGCAACCCATCTCTGGGAAACATCCATACAGACTCACTCATTCACACGCACACACACACACTCATACACTACGGACAATTTTAGCTTACCCAATTCCCCTATACCGCATGTCTTTGGACTCTGGGGGAAACCGGAGCACCCGGAGGAAACCCACGCAAACGGGGAGAACATGCAAACTCCACACAGAAATGCCAACTGACTCAGACGGGGCTCGAATCAGCGACCTTCTTGCTGTGAGGCGAATGTGCTATCCACTCCGCCACCGTGCTGCCCTACAGTCATTCATTCATTCATTTTCATTTCGGCTTAGTCCCTTTATTAATCTGGGGTCGCCACAGCGGAATGAACCGCCAACTTATCCAGCATATGTTTTACGCAGCGGATGCCCTTCCAGCTGCAACCCATCTCTGGGAAACATCCATACACACCCATTCACACACTCATACACTACGGACAATTTAGCCTACCCAATTCACCTATACCGCATGTCTTTGGGCTTGTGGGGGAAACCGGAGCACCCGGAGGAAACCCATGCCAACACGGGGAGAACATGCAAACTCCACACAAACGCCAACTGACCCAGCCGAGGCTCGAACCAGCGACCTTCTTGCTGTGAGGCGAACGTGCTATCCACTGCGCCACCGTGAGGCCCCCCTACAGTCATATTATTATTATTATAAATAATTTATAGTCTATTATATTGTTCACCCAAAAAAAATGTACTCAGAATCTTCGCACACTCAAGTACATTAATGACCTCCTGATTACCTTTTTTCTGTAAACCATTCTGATAACTAACACTGGTAACCATTGCCATCTATGAAAAACAAATATATGGAAGTCAGTAGCTACCAGTTTTCAAAATTCTCTTATTTTATTTATCTTATTTTGTGTTCAACAGAAGAAAGAAACTCATAAAGGTTTACGAAAAATAAAGGGTGAGTAAATTAATAACGAGTGAACTGTCCCTTTAAAAACCTGGGTATGAGACTGAAATATGTAATTGCTTAAACCGTTAAAGCAATGTTTCGTTTCAAGAAACATTCAATTTCTTTTAAGCATCAATGTTTGATTCTTGTATTTTTAGATGTCTAAAATAACCCTGCCTGTCTGAATGCCTCTCAGTGGAATGGCATCGTGATCCGACACTGCGCTTGTCAATATACATTGACAAGTTCTCCGTGTGCCGCCTGCTTCTTTTATTTCCTTGCGCTTAAAAGCCTGCATCGTCGGTTAAATCCACTAGCCGACCAATCCATACTGTCTTCTTGGATTTCTTTCTTTTTCTCTTTTTTTTCATTCTGTCTGAGAGCTTTTTTATCCGTGACTTTTCTTTGACGAAGCAGCAGAATTTGAGATTAGCAGCGAGTCCCTGCGCTATAATCTAACATCTCCCCGCTCCCGGCTCATCTCCTCTGGTTATGAAAGCAGAATCTCTGCGTGTATAGATACAGCTATCAATGACCACACAAGACTAAACAGAGGAAATAGACACGTGTCTGTTATCCTCCTCTCTGCGTGTATAGATACAGCTATCAATGACCACACAAGGCTAAACAGAG
>CAIGQW010000302.1:2114063-2125079 GCA_903798125.1 Danio choprae | reverse complement strand
TCACAAATGATGTTTAACAGAGCAAGGAATTTTTCACAGTATTTCCTATAATATGTTTTCTTCTAGAGAAATTCTTATTTGTTTTATTTCAGCTAGAATAAAATCAATTTAAATTTTTTAAAATAATCCATTTTAAGGTCAATATTATTAGTCCTCTTAAGCAACATCGATTGTCTACAGAACAAACCATCGTTATACAATGAATTGCATAATTATCCTAACTTAAATAGCACTTAAAGCTGAATACTAGAGTCTTGAGAAAAATCCAGTAAAGTATTACGTGCTGTCATCATGGCAAAGGTCAAAGAAATCAGTTATTAGGAATTAGTTTTTAAAACCATTATGTTTAGAAATCTGTTGAAAAAAATCTTCTTTCTGTTAAAAAGAAATTGGGAAAAAAATATACAGGTGGGCTAATAATTCAGGAGGGATAATAATTCTGACTTTAACTGTATATATTATAAATAAATAAAATAAATAAAATGCCCATTGAATAATCCAGCCTTGACTTTAGCAAATACAAAGCAACAGCCTACAGCAACCACCCAGAACACACTAGCAACCAACTAGGAAGCAACCAATTTTGTAACCACTGCGGAGCAACAGGAAACAACCACCCAGAACACCCTATAGCAACAGGATATCAACTACCCAGAAGACCCAAGCAACCTATAGCAACAGGGTAGCAACATTCAGAAGAGCCTATACACAGAGCGGTTGTTTGGCTTTAAAAAGTCTCAGTGTGTGAGCCATGGGTGGTCCTTTTTCATTCTAGGAAATGCTTTTTAGACATTTTATGAATCACCAAGAACCAGATTCAACTAAAAACCTTTGTTACAGTTTTTTTTTGGAAGAAACAAAGTCTAAAAAGTAACTTGTGAATGTTCTCCAGGCGATTCAATCAAAGCAAATTTTCGTCTCGTTTTTGGGTAAACAAGAGCAAAATATCATTAATTTTCACACATGAAGGCAGCTTTACTCTGGACGCTGCGGAGGATGCTTGAGCTCCTCTGATATGCAGAGTTGCAGCAGACAGTAATTGTTTGCTTAATGAGAATGTATTTCATTGTTTCTTAATTGCATTCCTGCTCTCAAACTGACAGTGTAACGCACTTTTTCTTTCATGATTTGATTTGTTGTCTCCTGTGATAAATGAACAAACAACATGCTGGCTTTAATGTTTGACAATGGGATTTCAATGGGAATATATTGCAGCTGTTGTTTTAAGCATATGCTGTACACTCTCTTAGGTTGTCTGATTTCTGAAAGTAAAATATAATTAAATATAAAAATAAAAACTACAATAGTTACTCAACGATACTAAAATGACACTGACTGAAATAAAGCTAAAATAAAATTATAATAAACATTATCTAAATATTTACAAGTTGGCGACACGGTGGCTCAGTGGTTAGCACTGTCGCCTCACAGCAAGAAGGTCGCTGGTTCCAGTCCCGGCTGGGTCAGTTGCCATTTCTGTGTGGAGATTGTATGTTCTCCCCGTGGGTTTCCTCCGGGTGCTCCGGTTTCCCCCACAATGCAAAGACATGCGGTATAGGTGAATTGAATAAACTAAATTGGCGTATGGTGTATGAGTGTGCATGTAAGAGTGTATGGCTTCATCCCAGTAATGGGTTGCAGCTGGAAGGGCATCCGCTGTGTAAAACATTCATTCATTCATTTTCTTTTCGGCTTAGTCCCTTTTAATCTGGGGTCGCCACAGCGGAATGAACCGCCAACTTATCCAGCATATGTTTTACACATTTCCCAGTAATGGGTTGTGACTGGAAGGGCATCCGCTGTGTATTATATAAATAAATGACAGTTAACGGAAATATTAATTACACTAATAAAATAACAAAAAGCACATAACAACTACAGGGATAATTGAATAAAAATAAAGCTGAAATAAAAAATGAATATATATATTAGATGAAAATCTTGCAGCTTTCTTTAACTGAAATATACTGTATCTGTATGGAAAATTTATTGAAATAAAAAAAATTTAAATTAACTTTTTAAAATGAAAAAAAAAAGTAATTTATTTTTTAAAAATTACTGAAATAAAAATAAATGAAAGATAAATACTAAAGCATAAAACAATATTTCTGCTCAAAATTAAGACAAAACGAAACAAAAATCTTTTTAAACTTAATTTAGTTGCCCAATTACACAAAATAACCATGGTGAATGTAAATATTAGATTAAATACTTGGAAAAAATGAAATGTTGCCAAATAACTGAAATAAACATCAGCTATATAGAAAAAAGCTATATATACACAAACCAAAACATTAAAGCTATATAGAAAATTACAAAAGAACTATACAAAAAAATTAAAGCTATATATATAAAAAAAACAATACAAAATAAAATAAAAACCAAAACTATCTTTATAAAAAATATCATTTAAAATATGATTAAATATGATACACAATACAATAAAAATATAATACAAAACTAAAGTAAATAATATAAAAATGAAATATAATTTCTTGGAAGACTCTAAAACCTGGAGATTTCATCAGTGCTCATGTTTATGGATGCGTGTTCACGTGCGAGATGAAAAAAACAATCCCTGAGTATGATAAAAGGTTGCCTGATGGCAGATAAAGCCAGGGAAGCAGAGGGAATGAGGCTGGATTCTTCCACTGAGAGACTGCAGCGGTACATGAAGACCAGCGGCTTGTGTTGCCTGGCAACTGAAGGGACACGAACAGGTTCTGATGAGTGTGTTCCACAACTTGACTATTTGATCTTTGTATTTAGGTACTATGTACGTGTACTAAACGTATTTCAGGACACTTGTAAATAAAATTCTAGCTTTATTAAAACTTTAGCACATCATTAAATGAACTGAAAATTCTATCATCATTTATTCACCCTCTTCTTGCAGTTGAACACAAAAAATGTATATTGTGAAAAATGTTGGATACTTGACTATCAGTGATTACCAGTTTCCAACATTCTTCTAAATATCTTCTTTTGTGTTAAACAGAAAAAAACTGAAAATAGTGAGTATTTGTTCAGTTTTGAATTGAAAAAATAAGAATATTAAAAAAAATAGAAAAAAATAAAAACATTTTAAAAAGAAGAATATTTATCACCGTACTTCCACAATTAAATGATTGCGTTAACTTTTTAAAATTCATTCATTCATTCATTTTCTTTTCGGCTTAGTCTCTTTATTAATCTGCGGTCGGTCACCACAGCGGAATGAACCGCCAACTTATCCAGCATATGTTTTACGCAGCGGTTGCCCTTCCAGCCACAACCCATCACTGGGAAACATCCATACACACTCATACACTACGGCCAATTTAGCTTACCCAATTCACCTATACCACATGTCTTTGGACTTGTGGGGGAAACCGGAGCAAACCCACGCCAACACGGGGAGAATATACAAACTCCACAGAAACCTTCTTGCCACTGCGTCGCTCGACTTGTTTTTTTTTTAAAATCACTTTCTAAAATGGAGTTTAAATGTACAAATAAGGCATTATTTAATAAAGAAAGATGTATGATTTTGCATACAAAAATAGCAATATTGGATGAAGTCTGGTTAAAATTCTCATTTAAAAAGTGATTTTGGGATTCTTTTTATCACTTCATAACAAAAGCAAGCCAGAGAAAAAACAAACAAACAAACAAACAAACAAAAAAAACACAATTTTTGTAGAGTAAAATGTAGCATCTAATCAAGCATATATGTATGTGTCACGCTCGGGTTGAGGGACATGAAGGCACTAGAACACGGGTTGAAACGAAACACGAATTTATTAACAAACACTTACTACATACACGGGTACAGGAAGAAACAGGAAACTCTGGGTGGCCATGGGGTGACGACAGCATGGACAATACAATACCGGACAAAGAAAGTAACAAACTGAGGGGTATAAATACAAGAGGGTTAATGGGACAGATGATACACAGGGGTGAACACAGGTGAAACTAATAAACATTGAAAACAGCGGGAAAACAGAACAAAGGAATCACATGACGAGGAAAACACAGAGCACACACCTGACAGTATGAACATAACCCTCTGTAAAAAGCTTATGCATAGGATATGAATAAAAGCGTACAGTTTGGTGTATGTAAGTGCTGAAATTGAGATTTATTCCTCAGTGCAGGAGAAAAAAAATACACTTGAGAAAACAGCCTTTAAATATATGTATTGTCATTGAAATCTATATTCTTAGTGTATTTTGGATGAAAAGCTAAAATCTCAAAATAAACAGATCCACGAAAATACAAATATGTTTTTCTCTGCAGTGTCTCGCCTTAAAGGGTTAATCAAGTGTACTGGACAGTTAAGATGACTGAAAATGTTTATACAGCAACGATACATTAATAATTCAGCCATTATATTATATTTGTAGGTCCTGATTGAGTTATTGTGTGTGAAGGTTTCATCATACTGTTATTAAAATGTGTGTGTGCGCGCGCGCGTGTGTGTGTGTGTGTGCGTGTGCGCGTGTGTGTGTGTGTGTGTGTACTTGCCTGGTCCAGCACGTCTCCACATTTAGTCTCAGAATGTTAATGTCTGTCATAATAATAGAGATTTCTTCCATTCCTTTCATTTCTGTCAGAGCGACACAGCACATCTGAATACAAAGTATCTCACTATGAGGAGGGTTTGAAACGGAGCACTGGCACTTACACTGAAATCATTCCAACATTTCAAACGTCTTTTGGGAAAGCATGTAATCAAGTATCAATTGACATACAAATATGAAGAAGTATATTCTAATATTTAATTATAATTATGTAAAATGTTCTGAAAATCTGACATTTCTAAAAGATAATCATTTTTTTTTACATTTGTTTCCAGATACAATTGTGTGGTGGCAAGGATTAGAGGAGATTGTCACGAGGACGAGATGTCTCTGCTCTTCTTGCTGTATGGAGCTCTCCGTGGTGCTGAAAATAATAAATGAACAGCCTGATAGTTTGTATTTTTAACTTGGTACATTTGAACCACTCTCTCAGTACAGCTGTTTAATTTTTTAAAAGAAAAAACAAAACGCTCTAAATCACGATATTTTACTTGAAATTTTGAAGATGTGTTATCATATATTTACATAATAAAATGAAGATTACATCCAGAAAACTTAAATAGAATTTTCAAGTGGTCTCTGAATTTTGTCATAGCAACAGAAAAAGTTAGCACAGCCTTTTGAATTTCATTGTTTTCCATATCAGGACACTATATTAAATATATTTATATATATGGTCCTTGGCATTTCTTAATATTTGGAAGATGAAACCTCAGATGAACAACACCACATGACTTTTCACATCATGTCATTATTTATTTAACAAAAATAAAGCCAAGATTAAAAAGCCATGGGTAATAACTTGGGACCCCCTATGATTCAGATGCCTGTAGATACACTTTTAGCAGTAATTACTTAATCATTTTCTGTTTGACCTTCTCAATTTCTAAGATATTTCTGGAGTTTTTTGCACAGCTCTCGTCAAAGTATTTCTGTCAAGATGAGGTCTGGACTTTGTGCTATTGCAACACCTTGATTTTTTTGTTTGTTTGTTTTGTTTTCTTTTTCAGCTTTAGTTCTGCTGTAGATTTGCTGGTGTGCTTAGGATCACTGTCTTGTTCCATGACCCAATTTCAGCTAAGCTTTAGCTGTCGGATAGACATTGTGTTCACTCAAACCTGAAGGCTCCGCACCAACAAACTGCTTTTTTGTGTTTATTTATTTTTCATTATTTTAATACCTCTTAAAATAAAATGTTTTTTTATGTCTTGGGGTCTATTAGCATAGCATATTCATAAAAAAGGGGGTGGAAACGTGCATACGACACTTCCCACAGAAAATTTATAAAAGCTAACTTGTCAGGAAAATGTGCGCAGCTGTAAGTAAACTCTAAGTGATTGTATTTAACTTACATTTCATTTTCATTTCGGCTTAGTCCCTTTATTAATCTGGGGTCGCCACAGCGGAATGAAACTGCCAACTTATCCAGCATATGTTCTACGCAGCGGATGCCCTTCCAGCTGCAACCCATCTCTGGGAAACATCCATACACACCCATTCACACTCATACACTACGGACAATTTAGCTTACCCAATTCACCTATACCGCATGTCTTTGGACTTGTGGGGGAAACCAGAGCACCCGGAGGAAACCCACGCCAACACGGGGAGAACATGCAAACTCCACACAGAAACACCAACTGACCCAGCCGAGGCTCGAACCAGCGACCTTCTTGCTGTGAGGCGAACGTGCTATCCACTGCGCCACCGTGAGGCCCTTTTTAACTTACATATTGACTTAATAATTTCCCAGTACTGGGTTGCAGCTGGAAGGGCATCCGCAGTGTAAAACATATGCTGGATAAGTTAGCAGTTCATTCCGCTGTGGCAACCCCTGATGAATAAAGGGACTAAGCTGAAGGAAAATGGATGAATGAATTGACTTAAACTTTTTAAAATCATCATATGAGGCGTAATCATTAATAAATAAATAAAAATCTAATCTGGTGAACGTTCATTCTTAGAAAAGTTTTAGAAATGAGACCCCAGATATGGAAAAAAGTGAATTTAATATGGTGTACTGAGTACTGACTTTGCTAATCTTAGCTAACAGGATTGTCACCAGTGTTTTCTTCTGCTGCTGTAGCTCATCTGCTTTAAGGTTTGTCATGTTGTGTGTTCTGAAATGCTCTGAGGAGTTAGTTTTGTCCTGCAATCACCTCAGAACATTATTGTGTAAGGCTTGTCACCCACAGAACTGCAGCTTGCTAGATATTTTTTCTTGTTCGAAGACCTATCTGTGAACCCTTCAGAGTGAAAATTCTAGTAGATCAGCAGTTTCTAAAAAAACTGAGACTAGCAATGCCACAATCAAAGTCACTGAAATCACCTTTCGTGCTCATTCTGATGCTTATTTTGAACTTGGGCACATCATCTTGACCAGCATGTATAAATGCGATTCAGTTGCTGCCATGTGATTGGCTGATTAGATCATTTGCATTAATCATTCTCTCTCGCGCTCACAAACACAAAGCATCAAACATGACATTAAAACGGGCAAAGTTTACCCTCTTTACGCATTATCAACTATTGTCAAACCAGGCTACTTTGCACATTTTGGTGCAACGCCTCTCATTTGTCACTTTGCTAATCCCCAACAACAGCAAAACTAAGTAAAGGGGTTCATAAATCACCGCTTGATGCATATTCTCCCAGGAGCAGTCAGCTTTTTTCCTGCAGGCAGTTTCTAATAATTCCCGAAACACAGAGAGCGTCTCGCTCAGCAGAACACACGCTGGATGAACGCAGCGGTGCCGCAATCAGCGAAATCCCGCATTCTCCATTCACATCCACACCGCGTCTGCTGCTGCTGCCTCACATAAACAGAAAGCTATAGCATTTGTCTTAGACAGCAACTGACAGCATACAGCTGCAAGAATACAGCTGCAAGAACCGCATCGCTCGGACCTCACAGAGGTTTGATCGCTTTTTAAGCTCCAATTCAATCTGGAGATCATTTGGTTTTAAACCGAGCGCACGCACGATGGTTCATCTGCATCCTCGCCGAAGAAAAGGGGCACTGGTTTGGCTGTTGCCCGGTCTGCTTGGAGTCTGGTAAGTTTACGCTTAAGAGGGGGCAAAAGAAACAAGGGGTGCAATCGATAAGACTACTAAAATAGCACACACTTAGATAGTGCACGTCTTTGTCTTGAACAATCTTTACGCGAAGTGCTGCAGAACGCATTAGTTTTACGCTTTTTTCTTTTCTTTCTTTTTGTGTGTGTGAGTAACGCAGCAAATTCATCCGTCTTAACATTTCCACCTATAACTGTCAATCACGACACGCACAGCTGCCTGAACACCGAATACATCTGATGGTAATAATAATACTGATTACAAGTGACAGTTTTGCTCCGAGCTTTCGTGTTGATGCGTTCTTGTCTTTTTAGCGTGGACGCGCAATGTCAGTCTCCAAACAACCTTGAGGATACTTTAGCCAGCAATCTACAAACAGACTAACTACATTGCTAACACACTATTGGATTTTGCATCATCTTATAGACAGGCCGAAAGAGTGTTTCACGATTTCAGAATTTGTAAATGTTATGCGTAAGTTGTGTTGTCCACATTAACACTTTAGCTGGCTCGCGCTGCACTTTGGCTTCCTTCGGCTGATTTTGGCAGCTCATTCAGTGCATATGTAAATGATAAACAGAATAAACCAACCGTGGATTTCATTCCTCTCATTTTTGACTACATGAGTCATACTGGCTGGTAATAACAAAAGCGTCTCATCTGCGGACAAAAAGCGTTTTTCACTTTTATTTAGGCCCTCATTTCTTTTCTGTGTATTTGTTATAGTTATTACAGCTAATCCAAGGCCCACAAAGGTCAAATAGAGGCTACTGTTGTGTCCAGACAATGTGAAATACTGCATTTGAGGAAAACATTTTGTCTGTATTTTCCACTGACAGTCTGCTTTTTAACTGCTCAGCGCTCTGCCTACGGGGATCAATAACCTACATTCTGTCCACCCACCTGGGTCTCATCCACAGGGACTCTTCATATTGATTTCCCTGTCCTTCAATATTTGCATATGTATGGGAATTTACCATTCTGAGCTTTCTTTGTTTGTCGACAAACCTCAGATTTGGTTATCACATTCAATGGTCTGTCTGGTTATTCTTCAATTAAATGTATTTACACTATTAAGATTTGAATATATATTTTTTCAGTTTTATTAATTCATATACACTTTATTAACACTATAGATTGATATTTCTTCACAGAATATCAAAACATTGCAATTTTGGGACCAACTTTATATGAAGTGTCTTTTTACTTTTTTATTATAATTTATTTTATAATTACACTGTTGACTAATCCTAACCAAAACATGAAACCTTTGCATATAGTTTCTTTATACTGGGTGTCCTTAATCCCTATACTGCGTGTACTCAACCAATCTGCATACACGTTGAGCTGAAGTTATTGCATTTAATTAACATTAGTATTTATGCTGTTAACTTTACCACTAACATTGTGTTTACATTGGACAATATAACTTATTAAAAAAAAAAGATTTTTATTTGTCATCAAATCTCTGTCAGTAAACTGATGCTTCATTCAATTTAAGATGTACTGACACAAAGGACTAATGATTTGCAGTGGATGCTTTGTTGCCGCCAATACAGACAGCCTCTAGCTGTTGCGACATGAGTGACATGGTAAAACTGTTCCCCCTCGTCCCATTCAGTTTGAACAGCATAATTCCGGCAATGTGCAAGCCATAATTTGAGTTCTTCTAAGCACACTTATTATTAGGCTTTAGGGAGAAATATAGATTTGGGTGTTGCCTGCATAACAGTGAAAGGGCATGCTGTATTTATTGAAAATGGAGTCCAAGGGAGAGTAGTGTACATAAAGAAAAAATAACGGGCTGAAAATTGAGCCCTGCAGTACACCACAACAAAGACACACAGCAGAAAAGGGAGATCCAAGAAACATATTGAATTTACTGTCTGTTATGCAGTATATGAAAAAAAGCACATTTAAAAAACTCATTGAAGACTCCAGGAAGGACAGGAAAATGTTACAGTTAAGTCAAACACTGAACTAAGGTCTACAGGGACTAGAGACCCAGAACTGCCAAAACTAACCTAAACCTAAACATTTTAGCAGTAAATGCTTGAATTTTTCAGAACAACACATAATTATGTACATAATTCAGCTTCAATAGCAGTGTTTCAAGAGTTCACACTTAGATAATGCTCAACTATAATAGCAGGTTTGGCATGCTGTCCCGGGAGAGAACCCTGAGCTCGGAGATAGATAGATAAAACGAAGATAGGGAATGAGATTTAGGCAGAATATTTATAGTAGTTTTGGAATGATCTGATAGGCTAGCTAATGATTAGTGATAAGGATCAGCTGTAGTCGATCATATCACGTGCTCCTCTCAAAATTAGTTTGTGAAACTTCACTTTGCAATAAAAGATGAACACCATGATTATCTAAACAATTCATCTTGTTTTTCGTAGGAACAGTATGTAGTAACTAAAGACACCTAAGTGAAAATCTTACATTTTTTTGTTTTATAAATTTAAAACCATACGTTGGCTAAAACATCTTGATGGATTTTTGTTTGTGCTGTTTTTATTTGGCCAGTAGCTTTGATGCACATCATCTTCCTTTCTTCAGAGCTAAAGTCTGAAGTAGTGACATCAGAGGAGACTCAGTCTAGACTACCCATGTCCAGGGGAAAGGCGCAAATCTCGGTTAGAAATGTTACTCGATAGGTCTGTTCCTACAGATAATGCTCAAGAGAATAAATTTAGTAGCTCTTACACCATATACCGCAGGACAGCGAGTGAGAGAGAGAGAGAGAGAGTTGTGGGTGATAATTTAAACCCCTCACCTTCAGCTGTTCTCTCCCTCCACTGCCAGAACACATCTTCATTAATCACCGCATTCTTTTATTAGAACCTCCGTTTTGTATCTCCAGCACTGCGCTCATTTAAAACACCGTCTCAACGACCCCATACATTTGCAGTCACTGATGACTTTTTTTATCTGTTCTTCCTGTAAAACTCATCAAACAAATTCCCTCTTTCTCCCTCGGTCTGTCATATTTAGCTCTTTTAAGCCATCACTGGCTCTTTTGAGTTGCAAGCTCCTAATATAACAGGCTTCACTCTATTTTAATATTGCTCCATTATTTACCTCTCCGGTGTCTGTCTGCTTATATTGTTTCTCTTTGGTTCTGTGTTTATAACAGCATGGCATTTGGCCCAAGCAAAGCAGAGGAGGAAGATTATGAGGACGTCCCTATAAATAAAACATGGGTTTTATCACCAAAGGTCTACGAGAGCGACGTCACCCTTATCCTAAACAAATTACTGCAAGGTTATGACAACAAACTGAGACCGGATATAGGAGGTAACTCATTTTTAGAAAAGGTTGCATGCACAAACACACACACACACACACACACACACACACACACACACAC
>CAIGQW010000302.1:2088680-2113963 GCA_903798125.1 Danio choprae | reverse complement strand
AGTTCTTACTTGTGTTGAACAGGATGATATGTTGTGAGAAAAACAGCCATTGACTTGTGTAGTATTTTTGGATACTATGGATGGCAATGGCTGCTTTTCTCCAACATTCTTCAGAATATCTTGTTTTGCATTCAATAGAAGAAAGTAATTCATAACATTTTTGGTGAACTATCCCTTTAAGAGTTTTGTTCATTTTTGGAACACAAATTAAGGTATTTTACTACGATTGTAATCAAATACTCACCAAAAACTTTGACACTTTTGAAAAGATTTAGAAATAAAGCTTCTTCCGAAGAAACAAAATTACATTACATTAACAAATTATGTCTTTTATTTGCATATAAACTAGGGATGCACCAAAAGTTTGGACATCAAAAATTATAATATGGCATTACAAAAATCGCATTTTAGATTTTTGCCTGAAAAAGAAAAAAACGGCAGAAAAATATGAGCTGAAAAAAAGCCTATGCAGCGCCGCACAGCTTTACTAGCAGAGAAGCGATGCGCTTGGAAACCCATTCATTTTAAGGGATTGACCAAAGTGCAAGAGCAGTGAAGCATATTGTCTACCAGCTTGTGTGCACGTTGTGATATGTTGATAGCTCTGTTGATATGTTGATATTTCTATGCACATGTTTTGCACATTGGACACTGCTCAGAGGAAAATAATGCGCAGACAAGATATTTCTATGTAGTATACTTGTTTCTGCTGCTTGCAATAGCTCTACGGTGCTGTCTTGGCAACACTGGCAAACCGACACTCTCGATTTGTTCAAGTAAAATGTGGTTCCCCTTCATATGGGAACTCCAAGGTGCATCTGTAAACAGACTACGGGAGATCGCTAGACGACCAATCACTCTGAAGACAAAGAAAAAGGGCCAATGAATGTCAAATGATCGTTGACCCCTTAGATGGGTGTTACGTGGGGACCAAGAAGAAGGCGAAGCCTTCCAAGCCCACCGTCCCTTTCTTCCTGGAAGTACACAGTGAGCTCACGCAGGCATGGAGGGCACCTTTCTCTGCCCTCGTGCGCAGAGACCTTGTGCACTCCCACTCTCACCACCCTCGATGGTGGAGCAGCCAGGGGGTATGAGGCAATTCCTCAGGTGGAGCGTGCTATAAGGCCTCCACCTGGAGAGGTCCACCTAAACTCCTGTCCAAAGCGAGCGTGTAGGATGTCTAAGTCTCTCACGGCCAGAGCCTACATTGCGATGGTGCAAGAGGGTGGTTCTTCCCCGGGCTTAATGCACGAGCTCCGCGCTGTGACTAATTATGCTCTCAGGACCACCAAATCGGCCGCCCGTGCCCTGGGGAAGACGATGGCCACACTGGTGGTCCAAGAACGTGGTGGTCCAAGATATGCAGGACGCTGACAAAGCTCGCTTTCTCAACACACCCAAATCGCAGACTGGCCTGTTCGGCGACACCGTTGGGGACTTTACCCAGGAGTTCTCTGTGGTGAAAGAGCAGTCGAAGGCGATGGGAGAGGTCATCTACCAGAAGTCTCAGAAAACTGCTCTCCCCGCTGCCCCATCCACCTCGGCTGCTCCTCACAGAGGGCACCCACCCGCGACTACAACACCTGCTCTGCCTCTGTTGCCCGCTCCATCGGCCAAGCGGCAGTGCCAAGCCGACTGGACTGGAGTGCCCCCGCCCCAGGGCACTTGTCAGTCTGGGACGCTCCGCCTTTCAGCTCGTAGCGCCGGGCCATATCACCACAGGCTTCTAGGGTACAAGGGACTGGTCTCCTTTCTCTCACCCCAGCCTCATCGCGGGATTCAGGGAGGAAGATAAGAGACAATCTCTTATTTTCAGCTCTTCCTCGGCCCGCCCTTGGTGATACTTGTGCACTCACGCTTTGCTTGGCAAACTTCACATCAGGAGCGTGACAGGCTTAGCTGCTGTGGCGTTTTCCATACAGTCTCCCGTAGTCTGTTTACAGACGCATGTTGGAGTTCACATATGAAGGGGAACGTCCTGGTTACGTACGTAATTCACACTCCCCGAATAGGGAACGGAAACATGCGTCTCCACTGCCACAGCAGCTGAGTCTCCGGTGTGTTCTGAGTGTTCGGTCTTCAGCTGGCAAAAATCTGAGGCTCGCTCTGCGGACAGTACTGATATACTCCACTAATGACTAATCAGTCGCACCTGCGTAGCCGAGCTCTGCCAACTCATTTTGAATTCATAGGCCCTTTTTCTTTCTCTTCAGAGTGATTGGTCATCTAGCGATCTGTTTAAAGACGCACGTCTCCGTTCCCTATTCAGAGAATGTGGGTTACGTACCTAACCAGGACGTTATTTTATTGGCTTGTGTTTTTTTGTTTTTCTAATTATGAGTATATGGTTTAAATGATCAGTTTTGGTTTCTGGCAAAGTGCATGAAGAATTTGTGATTTCGGTTTTGGCCCTGAATTTTCATTTCAGTGCATTTGTAATATAAAAATTAATCAATGAACAAAAACAATGGCTCATACATGCTTGGTGCAAACCTCACTGGTTCCTGTGAAAACTCATGTGTCATGTGACAGCCAAGAATTAACCTCACTGGTTTTCACACATCAAGCAAACATGAGATTTGATTAAAATATTTTCATTTGTGTTTCTAATATAAACACAAGTATCTTATGAGTATGGAACAACATGAAGGTGACACAATATAGATTTTTGGGTGAATTAATCTTTTACATGATTAAATATGATGCAGATATAGTCAGTTTTACATTTATGAAAGTATTACAACAGCAACTATTATGGAAACGCATGCTGAATATATGTTGTAAATTACATACATTTTTCATCAACGCAGTATCTGTGTTGACAAATCAGGAAAGGACCCTGCAGATTCTGTCTAGGTGTGTTCATGACCCTCAAACACAGCCTACGGGTGACCGCAAAATAATAATTACAAGATAATAGCACCACTATTAGGAAGCCACATGAAGAGGAACACACTGTGACAATTAAACACTCTGAGCAGTTCATGTTTCTCTCTAATCATAATTTTTGTGTTACTATTGCAGTATATTAAACAAAGAGGTGCTCTGCTTATGTATTTTGCTGATGTTTTCTCTACGCATGAACAGCACAGTTCACTTTATTTTCCCTACATTGGTGTTGAGGAAGTGTTGCTGACTAGAGTTCAGTTATTTAAGAGGATTTATCTCAGTGTTGTTCTTGTACAATAGACCCAAATCACTATTGATCGTCCTTCTTTATCTGTGTTTCATGTGTCTGAGAAAGAGGGAGAGAGTGTAAGTATTAGGAGAACTCAGTTCATCACAGCAATGCTGAAGGATTGTGGGTGAACTAGCTGAGTTTGTGCGATTTGTCATATGCCGGTGACTGGATTTCCTGCGACAGGAATATTTCTGAGACTTCAAGGATGCGGATTCAGGCAGCTTTGAGTAATTTGTGTGGCTGTTATAGGAAGCCTGAATTGCATTTTCAGCTCATTTCACATCCGTAATGTGGCGCGTTTCTGAGTGAAACAGGATATTCAGAGAGAAAATGTGATTTTATCCACTGATTAGAAACTGATTGGATGGTTACGTACTAGAATGGAGCCAGACTGAATGTGAGCTTTCTCCAAAATGTCTGTCTGGTTATTGGTAAACATTATTCAATAGTCTACACAAAAATGATGCAGATAGAGAAAGGGAAGGAAAAACATTTTAGAGAAAAAGTACACAGACGAAATACAATTTTCTTTTGGAATAACATGCACAGATGAAACATTCATGACAGAAATTTGCATTAACACATTCGGTCTGTTTTGTCCTGGAAGAGATGCACACTGAAACTTTTGGGGGGAAAATACATTTGAAATGTTACTTTTTTGGGTCATTGTGAACCTGTGTATGTACAGAACATATTTAAGCATCACAAATACTTGTTAAATTGTCAGTGACTGACGTTATATTAGTGTAAAATGTATTTTTCCCAGTATTTCACACAAATAGGTTTTGTTGATAAACATGCATATATGCCTTTGACAATTTTAGCAAATTTCTATAAGTAAAATGATTTTTTTTGTTTTATAAACTTTTCATGAATATTTCTGACTAATATTTATCTTGTTCTGTTAGAAATCAATGAGTAGGTTTCACACATTTGGACAGTTTTTGAGCAATCATAAGTAATAATGTGCAAATTTCACACAATGATAAAATAATATTGAAGATTTCTCATAAATATCTGGAATATATTTATAAATCTCTAAATATCTCATAAATATCATGTTGTTTTAAATGTGATTTACATGCAATTTTATATATTAATGAATTTTTAAATAGTCAAAAATGGCAAAAAGAGTAATAATACGGTAAAACATGGTTACATTCATAACTTTATCACATTGACTAACTAATTAGATGTTGCTGATTAAATGCAATATGGTTTTAGTTCAAAATAAGTTGATTCTGAGATCAAACACAGAAGCAGAATGCAAAAACTGCATATTTTGAATGCATTATGAGAATTAAGCAACTATAGTCAGTTTTGATTTTACAAGTGTACTACAATGTTATAATTTTTTCAAGCTAAATACATGCTGTATGTAATGTGTTGTTGTACCAATATAGCAACTGTTTATTTTTAAGTGTATTATTTTATGTGATGTCATTTAAATATATTTGCATTTGAAACTATATTCTAGTGAGACCGACAGTGATTGAGACGGCAGTGTACATCAACAGCATAGGCCCAGTAGACCCCATCAACATGGTGAGCAGATTTTCAGAGCTCTGAATAAAACAGACACTGTAAGCAACCGCTTTAGATCCATTTCACAACCATTATACCCACTGTCACAGCCAATACTCATATAATTTCACGGTTAAAAAAGCAACTGTAAGGCTTTTACAGATAAAACTCTCACTGTTTGGCGTGTATGTGTGTGTTTTTAGGAGTACACCATAGACATCTTCTTTGCTCAGACGTGGTACGACAGCAGACTCAAATTTAACAGCTCAATGAAACTCCTCATGCTCAACAGCAACATGGTTGGAAAAATCTGGATCCCTGACACTTTTTTCCGCAACTCACGTAAATCTGACGCCCACTGGATCACGACACCCAATCGCCTTCTTCGGCTCTGGAGCAATGGAAGAGTCATGTACACTCTAAGGTGCGTCTATCATTAACATAAAAGGGACAGTTCACACGAAAATAAAAGTTTGCTGTTTATTTACTCACCTTCGGGACAGACAAGATGTAGGTGACTTTTTTTTCTTCAGTAAAACATTAAGGAAGATTTTTAGCTAAATCTTTGGTGCTCTGTGATTCGTACAATGCAAATGAGAGGTTAGCGGCACTTTGAGAGTCAAAAACGTTTGACATATGAGCTGATGCTGTTTGTTTGCAATGGAGAGGGAGGATGTGTTGTATGGTTTATCAGAAAGATACTTGTGATTATCCTGGATTAATAAAGACAAGGAGAATTTCTTCTGCCAAAAAAAGCGTTTGAATGGATGAGGATGTCAGTTTCCAGAAGAAAAAAAAAAGTTGGTGAAAGTAGAAAAATTGAGTCTTCAAGGATGATTGAACAGGGAAGCATGCATTCATTTTACTCCAGCACACCACAAAGCTGATCTGTTTGATTAGAAAAGAGATAGTTGGAGTTGTGAATAGTGGAAATATCAAACACCACAATGAAACAAATGTATAGGCAGCTGATGGAGTACATTGGACTGCTCTGAATTGCGCATCATGTTACTTATGACCAACTTCTATGTTTTTTTTTGTCTTTTCATTTTGAAAATTTTGCACTTGTTATTAATGTATTTTAAATGTAAAAGGCACTTTTTAAAATAGTTCATTTATGTATGTGGATGCTTCTAAAAACATGTTTTTTTATAACCAATCATTCTGGACCTTTGACATTGAGGAAAATTCTGATTTTGACCTTTGAATTGAGACTTTAGGAGCCCCTGACTTCAATTAATCGTTTTTGGTAACTTGCAATGAGTCTACTATGGCACTGTGGAGGAATTGTGGCCCACTGATCTTTGCAGAATTGTTGTAATTCAGCCACATTGGAGGGTTTTCAAGCATGAACCGCCTTATTAAGGTCATACCACGGCATCTTAATTGGATTTAGGACTAGAAAACTCCAAAGTCTTCATTTTGTTTTCCTTTAGCCCTTCAGAAGTGGACTTGCTGGTGTGCTTTGGATTATTGTCCTGCTGCAGAACCCAAGTTTGCTTTAGCTTAAGGCCACTAACAGATGGTCTGACATTCTGCTTAAGAATATTTTGTTACCCAGCAGAATTCATGATTCCATTTATCACAGCAAGTCTTCCACTTCCTGAAGCAACAAAACCATCAGCCCCAGACCATCACACTTGCACCATCACATTTTACTGAAATGCGGTGTTACTTTTACGCCACACAAACACCTTCCAAATCACAATTTTGTCTATATTTTCGAGTATTTTTAGCAAAAGTCAGCAATATGTTTTCTGGCAATACAGAGATGAGCTTTTATGTTCTTTTTGCTCAGCAGTGGTTGTCTTCTTGGAAATCTAGGAACCATTTCTAACCCAGTCTCTTTCTTATGGTGGAGTCATAAACACTCACCTTAACTGAGGCAAGTGAGGCCTGCAGTTATTTGTATGTTTTTGTGACCTTCTGGATGCATGCTCTTGTGTGCTCTTGAGCTTGTGCTGAATATACTCAGTACTGTTTGCTAAGACTGTGGATGTAATAATATTAATGATCATTTTCACTTCACCTGTGTACTGTATGTTTTCTTGACTCTAAAAGTAGCAAAAAGAATTGCATTTTATTTATCACAAAGGACCATTTTGAGCTAAAAAAAAAAATGTTTTTAATGTGCTTCTGAAGAATAACAATCTCTTACATTTCGGGTGGCCTGAGGGTGAATAAATTAACAGCAAATTTTCATTTTTGGGCAACTATCTCTTCAAAAGATGAGTGTTTTTTGTGCGACAGATGTGTCCTTTTATTCCTGTCCTGTAGCATTTGCTTTTGTATGGAATTACACTGTCTGTTGAGGCCATTACATCTGATTCACATATTAATGTCAGGTACTGTTAAAGGGATTGTTCATTCATTGTTCATAATTAATATTATGTCATTTACTAACCCTCAATTCCTCCAACCCTGTATGAGTTTCTTTTTTTGTTGAACACAAAACGCAATATTTTAAAGAATGTTGGTAACCAATCATTGACTTCCATAGCATTTTTCCTGCTGGTTTACAATATTCTTAAAATATTTTATTTTGTGTTCAACAGAAAAAAAAAGAAACTCATAAAGGTTGAGTGAATAAGTAAATCTTCTTTTTTGTGGATGAACTATCCCTTTAAATCAGACTCAGGGTTTAATTTCCAGTGTTGCAGTTGAAAAATCAAAGCCTGCACAAATGCACTTCCTCTAAAATGTCACAATCAACCATTTTTTGTTTTGCTATTGTCTATTATTCTTTTCTGTCAGGTTGACTATTAATGCGGAATGCTACCTTAAGCTGCATAACTTTCCCATGGACGAACATTCGTGCCCTCTGGAGTTTTCGAGCTGTAGGTGTTGACTTCTTATGTCCTGTCCTGAGTGCAGCCAAACCCCTCGCATTGCCAACCATGCCTTGCCAATACTGGCCAACCAAACCTTAACATTGTAGCAGGTCTGCACTAACCACCATCTTCCAACCTTCCAATGTGTGAGGACAGATTCTCATCCTTCGTCTCCATCCGCTGTCTCCTCCATCCGTTATGAGCTTCTCATGTGTCATCATTGACTGTGGGCATGGGAAGGGCATGCTGTGCTTTAGTCAAACAGTGCCATTCTGCCATCATTGTACTTTTGTCATTGACTGTACATACCCAAATGAAAGGTCAAATGTAATGTGGTGGATGTGTTTTTTTTTTCCATTTGCAGATGGATATCCAAAGAATGAGATCCAGTATAGATGGCAGCGTCGTTCCGTTGAGGTTGCAGACCAGCGGTACTGGAGGCTTTACCAGTTTGCCTTTGTGGGCTTAAGAAACTCTTCTGATGTGGCAAACACTCAGTCTGGTATGAAAAAGTAAACAAAAAGTTATTATTATTATTTATTAGTAATTAATAAGTTAAAGTATTATTAATTATTAATAAATAATAATTATACTTTGTTGTAGCTTTTAATAATATTAATTATTGATAAATAATTTTTTGTTACCGGTTATTTTATTTTTAGTAAATATAATATAATATTATTATATAATAATAAAAAATATTATAAAAAACTATTGATAATAAATCATCATTATTGTTGTTGTTATTATTGTCATACCTTGACAACATGTGTTGTCTTAATTTATTATCGTTACTAACAAAATAACGTTAATACATTTGCAGTAATTTACAACAACAACAGTAAACTGATCTTAATTTTATGATGTTAAAAGTCTATTGATATGCTATTATTCATTCATTCATTCATTTTCATTTCGGCTTAGTCCCTTTATTAATCTGGGGTCGCCACAGCGGAATGAACCGCCAACTTATCCAGCATATGTTTTATGCAGCGGATGCCCTTCCAGCTGCAACCCATCTCTGGGAAACATCCATACACACCCATTCACACTCATGCACTAGGGACAATTTAGCTTACCCAATTCACCTATACCGCATGTCTTTGGACTTGTGGGGGAAACCGGAGCACCCGGAGGAAACCCACGCCAACACAGGGAGAACATGCAAACTCCACACAGAAAGGCCAACTGACCCAGCCGAGGCTCGAACCAGCGATCAGCGACCTTCTTGCTGTGAGGCGAACGTGCTACCCACTGTGCCACTGTGAGGCCGATATGCTATTAATAATTATTTATTGATAGTTATTTTTGCCAAAATTTAAAATAAAAACAATAAATGAGCAATTATCATCTTTATTATTATTATTATTATTTATAAAATTATTATTATAATATTAGTTTTGTAACAATATTAATTATTAATAATTATAATAAGAAAAATAATAATAAAAATAGTAAGTAAGCCTATTATGACTAATCATAATGAATAATATTAACATTCTTATCAATAAATTAATATGATTAATTATTATTATTATTATTATTATTATTATTATTATTATTATTATTATTATTATTAGTGGTAGTAGTTGTACAGTAGTTATAGTTTTACAGAAGTGGTTATTATATTATTATTGTTATAGGTAATAGATTTGTCATTATAATTATTTATGTATATATAATTATTACCACTATTAATTCTAAATATAGTACATTTAAAAGTGTCTAAAATGCATTAATGTCTTGTATTAACAGGTGAATATGTGGTTATGACCATTTTCTTTGACCTGAGCCGGAGAATGGGCTACTTCACCATCCAGACCTACATCCCCTGCAGTATGATTGTGGTTTTGTCCTGGGTCTCTTTCTGGATTAATAAGGACGCCGTACCAGCCAGAACATCATTAGGTACTTTATAAAGCATCTGAATGAATACAGATCGATAGAAACATCAATAGTGTATGTGTGTGCATTACACTAGTGCACGTGATGATGAAAAGCAAATGCTTCAGCGGGTGTTCATTTACTGCACATCTTCATGTTTAGGCATCACAACTGTGCTCACCATGACAACCCTGAGCACCATCTCCAGGAAATCCTTGCCGAAGGTGTCGTATGTTACGGCCATGGATCTTTTTGTTTCTGTCTGCTTCATCTTCACCTTCGCTGCCCTTATGGAATACGGGACTCTGCATTATTTCACAAGCAATCGACAGAACAAGAAGACCAAGTCAAGCCATGCACAGGTGAATGCTAGCTGTTAAATGGACAAAAATATTGAATTATTTCAGCATTCCTTCACCTTAAAGTAACTTAAAACGTGTATAGCTTATATCAAACAAAAATATGTTTTTTTTAGATGTTTCTTTCCTCTGTTGAACACAAAACAAGATATACTGAATAACGTTAGAAAAAAGAAGTCATTAACATCCATAGTAAAAACGAAATCTTCGATGGATGTCCATGGCATTTGTTCAACAAAAGAAAGAAATTAATACAAAATTAGAACAGCATGAGTGTGAGTAAACGATGAGGACATATATATATATATATATATATTTTTTTTTTTGTGTGTGTGAACTATTAAGGTTCTAAAAATAATTAATTTAAGCTTCTAAAAATATTACTACTAATAATAATGAAAATAACAATAATCAAATACCTAACTGATAATTAAGCTGCCCATTTTTAATAAATCACCTAATTAAAAGTGTGTAAAATGCATTAATATCTTGTAAAACACACACACACACACACACACACACACACACACACACACACACACACACACACACACACACACACACACACAATATGAGTATTATAAAAGTGGGCCATACAACTACATGTAATTTGTGCTTTTTCCAGGTTTGTGGGGTTTTCCAATACCTTTTAGGTGACAAAATGAAATGATAATTGAGTTGAAATTGAGAACTGACTCTGTGATTTGTGAGATAATCATACTTAATCATACTTACACATGTGAATAGGATGAATCAGGTCATTGTAAAGATTCAAAGGATGGTTAATGGTTCATTAAACTATCATTATAAACATGGTAAAAAATTGAAATAGAGATTTTCTGAATATCCACATATTTTGCTCTGTGTCTTACACAAAGCTATCATATGATTTAGTACTCTTGGCACATAAGTCAAATGTACAACTTTTATGATATTTTTGTAGCTTTTTGGCATTTTCTGTCATTATATTATATTATTCTACTCTGCAAAATCAGAATAAATAAAAAAGAGGAATGCTCAAAGGCGGAAACAAAAAAAGTAAAATAACGGCTGTTAAATTACAGAAATTTACAGAAAATATAAATTTAAGGAAATTACTGTTATTCACGGTTCACTATTTCCATTATTTTACTTTTTTTTTCTGGCACCCCAGCTGCTGGAAAACCCCCCGTAAAATAACAGATTTTTTTTTACAGTGAGAGCGTGATTAGATAGCCCAGGTGTGTCTGATTGGGGTTGGAACTAAACTTTGCGGGACACCGGCCCTCCAGGACCTAGTTTGGAAATTCCTGCCTTAGGTCATCCAAGATAGGAGATTTATCTTCTTCAATGGAACATGGAAGAGGATTTTTAGCTGAAACTGTGTTCTTAATGACTCATCAATTGCCTCCGGCACTGTGAGAGTAAAAAACATACAAAACTAAATTAATATCTGTAGTACATGATGAAACACTGAGATTTACATTACAATATTGGATGAAGTAAAGCAACTGGTCTGTGAACAAACGAAACATTTTCCACAACATTTTTACCTGAAATGTACAGTCTCAGGCAAAACTGGGAAGTCTCATTCTTTATTGTAAACTCATTCTTCCAGGCCATTGATGTCAATGAACCTTTTTCAAACAACTTATTTACCTCTTTTCACACAACATTTATGCCCAATAATGATGCAAATCTTTTACATGTCTAAATCTTATGAAGTTAATAATCTATTCATAATCATTCATTTGACCTTTTGCTATAACTGGTTCATCAGTTTTTCAGTCCAAGCTGGAACGGTTTCCTCAGTTCAGTCAGTGTTGGAGTAATTGAAGCACTGAATGAGTTGGCAAAATTGGCACAATAAGATTAGATACTTCAGTACTTTGGCTCATTTCAAGTCAGGGTGACTGATGGGCATGTCTGAGGTTTGATTGAATAACTTGTAATTTGTGCTGGCTTAAGTCACAAACTGTTTCAAATGCCTCACTTGATGAACCAGTGGACCAGTGAACAGTTCAAAACTGATGATTCATTCCTGAACCGAACATATTCCTGAGGCTGTGAACTACAGGAAACACTGTTCAGTTTCTTGCACAGGGCAAGGCATGGACTATTTCACTTCAGATTACCTCAGGGTCAGGAGCTATGGGTATCAATTTACACTGTAAAAAAATTGTACATACCCATCGATTTGTGTTGGGACAACATGAAGGAATTAACTTATTAGTTTTTACACAATTTAAGTGGATTGAACATAAAACAATTAGGTTGTCCACCAAAAAAAGTCTCGAATTGTGTTGTATCAGATCAATTTAAATAAGTAGTTTGAACAAACTTTTTTTTCAAATATTTTTTGAGTGTAATTTGGTCGGTAGGCTACTTGCTTTTCCTTAAACCCTTCTCTTTTTTTTTTACTTTAAAGCCGCTTTTCCACTAGACTGAAAAATTTTTTGGGTTGTCATAATTCAATGTTGCGCCAAATGTGGACAAATCCAACCTAGAAAAAAAAGAACCCAATGTTGAGTTTGTCCATATTTGATCCAATGTTAGGATACAACGACCCAGCATTTTTTAGAGTGTATCTGTCAGGGTTGTGGGGGTGGAGAAAGGAGCGAGGACTCAATTGCAGAACAAAAAATGGTTTTATTAATAATAAAAATAAAATGCTAAATAAACTACTCCGAGGGGGAAAACATTAACAAAACAAACAAACTGGGCTGACAGGGAAGAGCAGGGCTGGACAGGGCTAGACACGACAGGACAAGGTGAAATACGACGATGAACTGCCACAGGACATCAGACATGAGGAGAATATAAGCAGAAATACTTAACACAAAGACAGATGAACAGGATAAACTAATAATGGGTTAACAAGGAGGGTGGGACTACACAATAGATGGCAGAGCGCATGACACAAAGAAACAACATAAGCCATGTGCTCACACAAAACGAGACTAGAACACGCAGCCAATGAGAGAACTCATTAACCGCGTGTTCACATGAGACAAAGCATGCGGCACATGTAAACATGCACCACGTGCTAAACACAACATCAACAGAAGACTGAACGCAAGACACAAGTACACTATAAATGAAAACACTCACCGTGCACTCACACATGCAACGTGCATGTTTCATCCCAGTGCCAACCGAGACTAGACTGAGACGCTGGGAATGAAACACCACGCTGCAGACAGAACGAACACAAACACCAGGAAAAGAGTGCGCATCCAGGATAACACTCATACAATGACACACAATGACAGAAAATGAGTGTTTGACCCGAGAAAACTCGAGCCGAGCACAACTTACAGGACTAGTATCTGGACTCTGCCACCAAAACATGAATTTAAAAGACAGAAGTGGCAGAACCCTGACAGCATCAGGCTGAACAGTTCTTTTTGCTTTACCATATCATTACTTATCAATCTGGGTCAGTCAGCATCGATACAAATGCAAGTGTAATGTAAACAGCGATATAGAGGATGATTAGATATTAGATTTTTTTGGACTCCTTTTTTTAATCTGGGATTTAATTAGTTAAATAACAGAAAAAAAAACTAGCATGCATCCACTTAGCCAACTTTAGAGCCAGACAGCATGTCTCACACACACGCTCTACCAGCATGGTTCAGCATAGTGTCTAACCACACTTGGCCGAGATAAATTCATAATTGTACCGCACTGTACTAGATCCACACCTGACTGTTCTTAGAACCTGGGGCCGGTTGCACCTGCAGTGAGTAAGGTAAAGCGTAGTCTAGTTGTGACGTAAAGGGACACTAAGTTACAACTTAACACATTACTAAATATTTTTGTGTTGCACCACTGACCTTAGTTTAAACGTAACACTACATTTCAACTAGATATCTATGGCAGCCTCTACCCATGTATAATGGTAGAAAAGAGATGATAGCAAGATTAGTTTACATTGAGTAGCTTGTGATGATAACAAAGAACCATCTCCCTCTACTCACAGCGTTAATGTCCTTACAAATCTCACGTTTTTGCTTTGTGAAAGAATAGTTTAATTTTCTTTCAAGGAGTGTTTTGTGTTAATTGTATACATCAATTAAAATGAGAATATCTTTTTTTCTCCCTGTTCTTTTCTCTTTCATGTGTAGGCTATTAAAATGATTTCAAGTTTAATGTTTGATAGCAATGCGCATACCTCGTGATGCAGGTAACGCACAATAAAAAAGTAATTTATCATTTCATTTTCATTGGACAGTTGTGTTCACGATATGTTGTGGCTTTCTTGGAGCAACGTATATACTGTAAAGGCAGAATTTGAAAGCATTTTAATGATTTAAATGCTTCTTATTTGGTTTTGTCATTCAATGCAACTACTTTACTTTAAAGGGAGCTTGCAACTAACTACTAACTACGTTCTGCTTTAAGAGCATGTGGTGCAACCGAACAATTTTAGTTACAAATTTAGACTTAACGGTTTAGTTTAAGCAAGAACTTACAAACTGCTGGTGCAACCATTCCCTTATAATAGGGTTATTGACTTGAAAATGTGTCAGTAGCTGTTGACTTGTAGTTTATGACTCAAAGCTTCAGCAAATCTTCTTTAATGTTTTACTGATATCCTTTTAAATAATGACAAATAATGACAAAATATTAAACTTCATGTTGCTTAAAACACTGTACAAGGAATTTAGCACCTAGTTGACTAATATGAATATGATAATTAGCTTACTGCAAAGTTTACAATCATCTTCACAGCTCAAGTTGGAGTAGGTCACACTGTACTTTTGTTTGCAGTTAATTCAGTGTGCTGTGCAGCAGCTCTGGCATTTGCTTTTGCACGGCACGCTGTTTTAGCTCTGACCTTGCTGTTCCTCTCTCTAGAAACCCAGCATGGTTAACATCAGACCGGGGACATCTCTGCTGCAGATGAACAATATTGCTCCCTACCACGAGGATGATGATTACGTGTATGAGTGTCTGGATGGAAAAGACTGCACCAGTTTCTTCTGCTGCTTCGACGATTGTCGCTCCGGAGCTTGGCGCGAGAACAGAATGCATGTCCATGTCTCCAAAATCGACTCTTACTCTCGAATATTCTTCCCAACCGCATTCGGCCTCTTCAATCTTGTCTACTGGATTGGATATCTGTATCTTTAAAGATGTTGAGCACGTGGGAGAGGGACTTTAGTAATATCGCAACTCATGTGTAAATACTCCATCTGCTAAATCCAGCAGCATAAATCTTTGAGAGAAGGGACGTGCGAGGCTTGAGTTGGATGTATTAATACTTAATGTGTCTTTAATCGTACCGGGTATGTGATTTATTACAGGATTTAAATCTTGGAAGTATGATTACAGTGATTACTATACAGCATAATACCAGCGATATCATTGTTTTTGAGAAGGAAATGCGAATAGTTTGATTTTTCATCAGTTAAGCGGGCCATATTGAACGGATTTCATCTACATTGCCTAGTTTAAAAGCCACAAAAAATCTGCAGATTTTTGAAAAAAATGCAATATTATTGTTACTACTGCAGCTGCGTTATCTTCAGGTTGTTATCTCTCTGGCTGAAGCAAAATTATTATTTGCAATGAACAGTAGATAAGATATTAGTCGCTTCTGATGCAAATTTTCAAATGTAGTGGAAAAAACAGCTAGCTGTCAGAAAAAGTAGTAGCCTATTTGTGTATATTAAGCAGAATGTCTTATTTTAAACTTACAGTAAAAATAGGGCTGGCATAAAAATACTCAATTCATGATTTTAATAGATTCTAATTTGGATAAATCAAGAATTTAAATATTTAAGGGGATATTTCACCCCAAACCCAAAATTTTCTGTTATTTTACTCACCACCAAACTTTCTTCAGTTTAACACTAAAGAAGATGTTTATGTAAAGTTTTGGATTTTGAGGAAGTCAACAGCAATTTGAGAGTCAAAAAAATAAGCATCTACAGGATAAACTAAATTAATACCCACATGTTCTGAGTTTTTTTTAGAAATTGGTCTGTGAAAGAAACAGACCTTTATTATATTAAATCACCAAAAATGAATACAATTTTCTGGGGGAGAACTGTCTCTTTAAATCCCAGTAATCTTTTTGTCAAGTCTAATTTTGTCTAATTCGTCAAGTCCAATAAATCCCAATAAGCTTATGTGAAGAACGTTTTAATGACCTTAAGAACTTTTGTGCAATGGAAAGTTCCAATGATGGTGAAGGTTCTTTAAAGCACTACTGATGGCAAAAAAAAAGGTTTTTAGAAATGTAATTATTGTTTTAAAACACTAATTTAGATGCATATGCAAGTAGCATATCCATCTCATTTTAAGTAATGTACGAGTATATACAGTAGTATGTACTATTAGTTACTTCATTTCTAACAAATATTTGTTTACTTAAAAAATTACATATAGGGAACTCACTCAATTAATAATTATCCAATCAATAGCAAAAAATAATCTAATTGCAAGCTTGTGAATCGAATCAAATCATGAAATTTGTGTCAATTCCCAGCCCTATGAAAAAGCTCAATTTGTGTGTGAATTTGCAATACCTGCATTCAAACGAACCAAAGCATAGACACATGTATCCGGAGGTTACGCGAATAGCATTTTGTTCTGCTCAAGAGTTACCCAGAAGCCATTTACTTGGAATTAGCCTATAATGATACTGTGAAATGTTCTTGACTTGAACTAATAAGCTGTCTCTGCAATAGACGACACAAAGAAATGCCAATGTGCCCACGATAAAAGGGTCCACGTGTACATTTTTATATATCAAACAAAAGGAATAGAGCAGCCTATACAATTCACAAATGTTCAGTGTCCTTTTAGTACAAATTAGAGCTCATCCCTCTCTTTCGTATTCAAGACAGCTCCTCGTGAACAGCTAGATTTCTGTGAGCATAATTGCATGACTCATCTGAGCTCCTACAGCTAATCAAACCATATTTGGAAAATGGCCTGATGGACTTTCTTCCGCCGAAGAGCTCAAGTCAGAGCCGTCACACAAATGATCAAAACTAAAGCATTTGTAAATCATCACACAAACCAAGGATGCCTTCTCTATTGGAAATAAAAAGGCCATTTAGTGTAGACACTTTACTTGAAGGGGGTGTTCATAAGACTGCCGTGACACCTTCATAATCATAACATGACACCTAATGAATATGAATGAGGTTTAATGGATGTTTATGACAACTTTCATTAAGTGTCATTTACTTTGTTGTGTCACTTTAAATGCAAAGGTGACATTGCTTGAGAAATCTTTGTCATGACAACTTGACATTACCGGTCATAAATCTGTCATAAACATGATTGTCATGAAGCCATTCAATTTTGCCAAGCAAATTTTTCTGATTACTTTTTTTCAGTGGAACAAATTAGATTTCCCATTGAAATGTCTTATTAAAAGTGTCACCCTGAACGAAGCTGCTATAAAATTCAAGACTATTTTAATGCCCTCATGACAATTATGTTTATGACAGATTTATGACAAGTTATGTCATCTTGGTAATGTCAAGTTGTCATGACAAAGACATGTCAAACTACTTCATCTTTGCATTTAAAAGTACATAATTGAGCATATGACACTCAATGACAGTGATTATAAACATGCACAAAATCATTCATATTAATGGCATATGTCATGTTATGATTATAAAGGTTCATTACAGTTTTATGAACACCCTTTTGAGTAAAGTGCAACCGATTTACCTTATATTTGTCTCAATCTGATCTTATATTTGAGAAACAGATGTGCCATGTCTTGACTCTCAAAACATCTGTACGCAAAAGTCTGGATCTTCGGTTGTGCTTTCGGCTGTTGCTTGTTTTGTTTAATGCTTCCATGCGGTTTGTCTTTTGCTGGATGTCATCTTGATCACAGACTGCTCTGTTGTCTCCCTTTCTGAACATCTGCTGTTCTGTATTGTGCCCTGTAGCTTAATATTATTGTCTTTCTTAATGACAGCCTTGCATTTCAGACTCGAGATCAACAGGCAGATGATAGTAAAAAATATATATATATACAGACAGAAAATCTATTTATATTTTGGTGCAGAAATAAATTTAGACAAGAATATTGATTAAATAAATCATGTTCAGACCTTTACCAACACATATTAGTGACCTTCATGATGTATCTGTGTGAGTGTGTGCATGTGTGTCTGTACCTGAAAAGCAGATTCTCGATTCTCATGAACATCTCCACTTGTTCTAGATGTTATTGTGGTGTCTTCTGTAAGTGCAAACCGTCATGCTCTTTATGTGTTCATATGTTTTTGTAGCTCTGAACACTGTGAGTAATAAAACAGTGCCTGCAAGACATTAATAAAATTCTACGCTCTCTCAAACTCTGTTGATGATTTCGCATCTTATCAAAACCCACACCGGCTGTGGTAAAAGGGCTGATTGTGTTTCCCCTCAGGCAGGAACTGTTGTAATATTTCTTTGTTAATCTCGCAATTAACTTTATAATTATCGGCACAAGTGAATGAGCAACAACATTTTCTTTGGAATAAATGAAATAGCAGTCTTTTATAGATCTTAATTGTTATTTCACACATGAGTGAGGAGTGTGTGTTGCTCCATTTCAAGGACCACACGACTTGGATGTGCACGATTAATCAGTAGAAGATTGTAATCTTGATTCAAAGCCCATGTAATCTTATTTTAAAAAGACCCCAGCCTAAAACTATTATTTTGCTACACCTAATGGGGAATGCTTGAGAAAATTGAATTAGTTTGTATCACATTTGTTACAAATGACAAAACTATTAAAAAGGATAGTTCACCCAAAAATGAAGATTCTGTCATCATTTACCGAGCCCGTACTTGGGCCAAACAGTTTTTTGTTTGTATTTTTGTTCTGTTGAACACAAAAGAAGATATTTTGAACAATGTTGGAAACCTGTAACCATTGACTTCCGTAGTGTTTTTCCTATGATGAAAGTCAGTGGTTACAGGTTTCCAACATTCTTCAAAATATCTTCTTTTGTGTTCAACAGAACAAAAATACAAACAAAAGGATAGAAACAGAACCTTCTTCAATATATCTTTTTTTGCGTGTTTATCGGATAAAAAGGAAAAAATAATCTGCTTTGGAACAAGAACAGGGTGAGTACATTTTCATTTTGGGGTGACCTATCCCTTTAATTAAAGGATTTTTTCCTTTGCATTCAAACATTAAACAATATGACAATAGATTTGTAAACCATTTACACAGAATAGTTTGGAAGATGTTTGAACAGTAAATGCAACTCAAACTCACTTTACATGCAGTTCATGTGAGTCGTTTACACCAAACCGAGCCATTGAAGCTGTGTACGTCCTATTACATAATTATGTTATTACAACACAGCTTTTGCTATTTGATAATCATGCTAAGGGGAGACACAGTGGTTCAGTGGTTAGCACTGTTGCCTTACAGCAAGAAGGTCGCTGGATCAGTTGACATTTCTGTGTGTATTTTGCATGCTCCGTGTTTGCTTAGGTTTCCTCTGGGTGATCCGTTTTCCCCCACAGTCCAAAGACATGCGGTATAGTTGAATTGAATAAACTAAATTGGCGGTAGTTTATGAGTGTGTGTGGATGTTTCCCAGTACTGGGTTGCAGATGGAAGGACAATTTTGGAAAACAAGGAAAATTTGCTGGATTAGTTGGTGGGTCATTTTGCTGTGGCAACCCCTGATGAATAAATGGGCTAAGCCAAAGGAAAATGAATGAATAATTAATCACGCTAAACCATTATAGCAACCAGACTAAACACTTGTTTTGTTTGCTATTTTAACTAAACCACTGCAGACAGAGACGTCTTATTTTGGTTTGTTTAGCAGACTCAATTGCATAGCAAACTTGTGAAGTGTTGCCATGTCCACTTATTATAAGCAACCTTTTGAATTGTTTTCATTTAATTAATCCAGTTCAGGAAAATAAAATGTTTGTAAGATTATGTACAGTAGTCCAGATTACATGTAATCTAGCTAATTATTGTCTTTTTTATTGTTTACTCTTTTTTTTTTTTCTAGCACAGTCTGGCACCATTCGACAAGGGTCAACTCAGTCAAAGTATTTGTACAGTGGCCGAGAGAGCTTAATGCGCTGCAATTTAAGAAAACACATGCAATTACAAAAAAACACCAGCAAATAAAGAAAAGAGCTTTATAATTTGACGCTGCAAATTCAACAACGCAAACAAAACATACTGCAATTTCTCACAACTCAAGCAAATAGCACGAAACATGGGACCCAAAAATGCTAAATTTGCTGGATAAGTTGGCGGTTCATTCTGCTGTGGTGACCCCTGATTAATAAAAACCCCAGATTAATAAATAAGCCGAAAAGAAAATAAATGAATGAACCGATGAAGATCTTTTCTAAATTTGCTGGTGTTTTTTGTAATTGCATGTGTTTTCTTAAATTGCACTGGATTAAGCTCTCTCGGCCACCGTAGATTTGTGATGCAAGGCACATAGAGAAAAACCTGGTA
The DNA here is from genome assembly GCA_903798125.1 of Danio choprae. NCBI lineage: Eukaryota > Metazoa > Chordata > Actinopteri > Cypriniformes > Danionidae > Danio > Danio choprae. Next base: position 2,093,731 of record CAIGQW010000302.1, on the reverse strand, counting down.
ACTCTAACAGCCATTTAAATATGCAATTAGCTGTTCAGTGTGGTTTCACACACTGTGTAAGGAAAATTCAATTGTTAAATGTGCTGTTCACTCCTGTAAATTACTGAATAGTTTGTTCACAATATGATTAAGCAAGCAATTCAAAATGAACTGGCTACATGGCCTGTTTATAACTGTTGAAGAATCTCAATTTGAAACAAACTAAAAAACATTTTAAAATTCCCCAGTAAATGAAAATGTACATTTTATCTGTATAACACACACACGCACACGCACACACACACACACACACACACACGCACACACAAAGAAATTCCACAATATCTGGTTTCTTTTTGTGATCTAAAGAACAAAGAAATTGATACAAAATGGTACAAAACTGTTGCCGCAATTTATACACCTTTACATTTGCATGAAATGTTTGTCAATTGTTGTGAAGCGCACATGCTTAACAGAGTGATCATTTGTAAAATGTTTCTTACTCAATGTGTTTCGGAGACATGACTCACCAAAACAGAAAGCGTTTATTTGCGATGTATGGTCTCACCCACCCGAACTTCACTCCCTTTTCACTTTTCCTTAAGTTCACTGCCGTCTTGACAGTTTAAACACACTCCATATGCTTTCCTCCTATCCCCAGGTAGCCATTACAGGACTCTGTGATTATCATAGTTCACAATGAAGACTGCTGTTTAACTGTGTGAGGAAAGAATAAAAGCCTGTCACGAGGATAGACAGTAGGCCGAAGGATGAAGAGAGAAGCAAAAAATAATTTTCCTGCAGGTTTGGAACAACACCAAGCGTTTTCACTCAGCTCTCTATATACTGGGATGTGATGATAAGTACTATCCCTATCTTTGCGCCGCTAGAAGGCTTTAATAGTGTTGCTCTTCTCTGCTTGCTGAGTAATTGTTTTGTAGCTTCTCTACTTATCGAATGCAGTATTAGGATTGAAAGATGTGCCGTCTGGTGCACTGTGCTGTGAATGACTGAAAATGAAAGGGTGTACAAGACACAAAGCTGAGAAAGATACGCTTGGAGAAAAGAAATGATAGATGTTGCCGTTGAGTGAGATATTTACATACAAACTGTCACAAATCAATGCTTCTTCGCGGTTGTTAAAGCAGCACGAATAAAGCATCTTGTATGAGGTGTTGTTCAGTGCTGCAGATGGTCAGGTTATGAATTTTTCATGCCTCAAACTGTCCGGCTTAAAAGGATGTGCTTGTTTTCTGCCATACATGTGAACATCAGTGCACTCTCAATCCAAGCAACTGTTCACCAATATTTCATGAAGGAAACAGATGGAAAGTATAGCATGAAAACACATAATGTAAGGGGAAATTGATGGAAACTGAACTTTTAACATGAAGCAGAGTCTTAAAACACAGTGCTCGTGATGTAGACCAGTGGTCGGCTACAAAGAGTAGTTGCTCAAGATTATGATTAAGTTCAATTCAAATAAAAAAACAATAACAAATTGTCATGCTGGACAACAAACTGTTCAAAATACAGGTAAAATAACTAGATCAATGACAATGAATTTTGTCACATTCAAAGCATGAGTGACCTGCTCTTACAATAAAAAGAAGATGGGTAGAAAAATTTAAAGGTGCCATTGAATGAAAATATGTATATAATAGCTGAATAATAAGAGTTTGGAACATTCAAATGGCATACTTTAAGCCTCAAACACCATTGTTTCAATGTTCTCATGTAAATTCGATGAGTGTAGAATCCCAGTGAAAAACGGGCACTAAACACAGGAAGTCATCAAAATTTGGGAAAGAATTATAAAATATAACCATTAATTATTTAATTATTGAATTATACATTTATTCAAGGCCCCTGATGAGGCATAATGTCCGTTTAATTGTATCTTTTGTTAGATTAATGTGTATATTGTGAAATTTGCTGCATGTGTTTGTAATGAGACAACAGACACACACACGTAAACTGCTGAATATAAGTGTTTAACGATCGTGTCATATCACTCTTAGTGAAGTAAATTTCAAAAACCAAAAAAGTACCAGTTTGGTAAATAACTGGATTAAAGAGAATGAAATTTGAGATACATACAAATAATCTGCTTTTACAATAAAAAGGTGAATAAAAAAAAGCCTTAATGTCAGAGAATATTTTTAAAATATATATTTTAATGACCTTATATTGATAATGGGGCCTCACGGTGACGCAGTGGATAGCACGTTCGCCTCACAGCAAGAAGATCGCTGGTTCAAGCCTCGGCTGGGTCAGTTGGCGTTTCTGTGTGGAGTTTGCATGTTCTCCCCGTGTTGGCGTGGGTTTCCTCCGGGTGCTCCGGTTTCCCCCACAAGTCCAAAAACATGCGGTATAGTTGAATTGGATAAGCTAAAGTCCGTAGTGTATGAGTGTGAATGGGTCTGTATGGATGTTTCCCAGAGATGGGTTGCAGCTGGAAGGGCATCCGCTGCATAAAACATATGCTGGATAAGTTGGCGGTTCATTCTGCTGTGGCGACCCCAGATAAATAAAGGGACTAAGCCGAAATGAAAATGAATGAATATTGATAATGTGTGAACAGCTTGTCAAGAAATCCAAACTAAAAATAATCATTCTGATAAAACGAGGGACATTTTTTCTGCCAGTTGCTGAGTGGCCTCCGGCTCTGTTGGCCCCTGACAGTCTAAGGCCCCGGGCACTAGCTTTACTGGCCAAATGTTCAAATCTCAAGGATGTTGCAGACATCAAAGAAGCAAGCTTCAGCTTCCAATAAAACGCTTCAAACCGCGCAAAGCAATTCTCAGGAGTCTTTACCACCAACACAAGCCACAACCTTTTTCAGATGACATGAAGTGAGATGTTTATGTGATTGTTCTCCAATGATGAAAGCTTTCTTTGGCTGAGTTCCTCTTACTTGCTCCCACACATCTGTACGCCTATCGCACACACGCTGAGCTCTGTAGGTGGGCTTTCCCTTTCCACTTTCCTCCGCCGATGCTTTCGGAGAAGCTACACAGAAGCGCTTGATGAGAGAGAGGAAAAATGCAGATGTAACAGTTGTGAAAGCGGATCAGATAAGCGGAGCAATGCAGACTAATGAAGGAGAGGATGAGAGGAATGTTATTTAGGGAATAACTAATCATGAGATGCCATGCCAAGTCTGTTTTAAGGACATATTGTAATTCATAATTACATCAAGTCCTATGATGCTTTTTTAATTGAGCACATGGACCTGACAGCAGTTTCTGCTGAAAGCGAGTATATGTGGCAAATGCATAATAATGATTATATTTGCTCTTTAGGAATGGTTTAGTCAGTCTAAAGTGGGCGAGCAGTGCTGACTTTAATAAGAACAAGCCAAGAGCTTTACAGCTGTAGTAAAGGTGATATGTGATCAATGTAAGGTTTTGCAAGCACTGGTCATAAAACACACAAGAATGGTTCTTTTCATTGCAATGAAATAATGGTAGATGCTAATGTTAGCATCAGAGTTTAGTGTTTCTCATAAACTTGGTTGAAACACCCCAATCATTATGATACAGATTCTAGAACCTGTAGGACCTATTCTTAAAAACATTTTCATATTATAAATTTGTTAAAACTTTTAGAATATGAGCCCAAATCCTTTAAATAGGCTTTCATCAAACCTCTTATTAATAAACACAGCTTGATTCTAGGGAATTAGTAAATTACAGACCAATTTCAATTCTGCCTTTTCTATAAAAGGTAGAAGAAAACCTGCCATCGGTTTAATTATATTAATTCTTGGAGAGAAAGTATCTGCAGGGATTTCCAATCAGTATTTAAATCATTTTAATAGCACTGCAGTGTTGGGGAGTAGCTAGCTACAAGTAGCTCAGCTACTAGAGTGACTACATTTTTCAATAGCCTGACAGTAACTGAGCTACTTGTAAAACAATGTGGCTTTTTCAAAAGCAGACTACTCTTTCCAGCAATTTCTACATTTCATTTTTGTTTTGAGAAAATACTACTGTGTTTACTGTGTTATTTACATTTTGTAATGGCAATACTGCATTTGTTGCAATTTTGTGCTTTTACCTTGACAGTCTGTTTGAGATATCTGTGTGTAAATAAGCACTATTCTTTGGCATCATAATTGTTTTTCACTGTTTAAAGTACCAAATATTTTACTAAAACATTCCTCATTAATACTATTTATTTGTATTTGCGTCATTGTAAAACAAAATGTTTTATTATTTAACTACTTACTTTTAGGTAGGAACTTGTAATGTTGCTACTTTAGTTTTCCCAATAAAAGACACTTATCACTCAGGTTTTTAAAGAAGTAATGCAAGATTGTAATATTTACAGGGGGTACAGAAAGTATTCAGACCCCGTAAATTTTTTTCCTCAACGTACACACAACAATTGGTTGGTTGCATGCTCATCGTATGTTGATTATTTAACATAGTATTAATAATAGTACTAATAGTTTCCTTTTATAATCTAAATATGGATATTATGGAAATGGAGCTTCCTCATACACTTAACTGTCCACTCATATCACCAGCACACTTTACATGTACTCACCTCTACTCATGCACACTACTCAGGCAGTATATAGTAGGTCGTTCACACATACAGTACAGCAGTAGGCATTTAACATTCAAAGCAGCATGTAGAGTCATCTCAGCAATCTTCATTAGCCTTTGACCCTCCGAAAGCTCCTCAACAGGTTGAACTCAAACCTTTTCAATTATAATCTCATCTCTAAAATGGAAAAATATCCTCACTTATCCCATTATTTGAATACTGCGCATTCACCTGCAGTGCAAAACAGTATGTGAGAATGCGTGTGTGTTTTGTAAATCACTTGGCTGGAGTTAAAGGAGAGCCTTTCTTGTCTTTAGTCCATTATGATAATGCCAACCTGCCACTGCAGTGCTCCCCATAGACAGCCCACTGGTAATAAAGACAACTCTGATTTATTACATGTGTGCATGTGTCAAACCTGTGTGTGTGTGTGTGTGTGTGTGTGTGTGTGTGTGTGTGTGTGTGTGCGTGCGCGTGTGTGTGCGTGTGTGTGTGTGTGTGTCTGTGTGTGTGTG
>CAIGQW010000302.1:2072045-2087750 GCA_903798125.1 Danio choprae | reverse complement strand
TGTGTGTGTGTGTGTGTGTGTGTGTGTGTGTGTGTGTGTGTGTGGGGATGTTTGTATATAAGTGTACGTGTGCATGCATACTGTATGTCTGTTTATGTGGGGGTCACAATGTCTGCATATGAATATTGCATGAGAGCGGGCCTTTAAATATGAATCCAATCCAGACAGATGGACTCCTCTCTAGTCATTCATCTGAGATCCATTTATCATCACACTGCTTTTAGAATGGCGAGAAAGGAAAGAAAAATGGAGAGAAACAAGATGATAGAGATGGTGTAGAGAAATTGAAATATGGAAAGTTTTTTCCCATTAGTCGACAACAGTGTTTTAGGGACCTAAAAATGCAAAAATGTATAAAAAAGAAAAAGAAAAACAGGTGCACTTTATGAAAATACTATTACTGTCTCTATGCAAACTATGAAAATTTAATTGAGTAAAAAATAGTGATTACATTCACATACATATTAAAGCCTATAAGCATCCAAAACAATAGTGGACTACAGGACTGTATGTGTGCAGATGTATTAAAATATAGTTTCTATAAACGGCTTTAAATGTATTTAAGTATATTATTCTCAATCAATGAACAAACATTGCCAACTGTTCATATTACAGTAAAAGTACTTTTCATAAAACACAAAGAGAGAGCTTTCCTGTTTTTAGTACCCTTTAAAATATGCTGTTGTTTTAACCCCAAATTTGGATAAAATACGGGCAATTTCAGTGTTCGTTGATCTTGTGTAAAGTATCGAGAGTCAGAAATAGTTTTGCACCCTCTAAAGTTTGAATAAAACCTTTTGCAAAATAAGGCTTTCACAGTTGCTTATTTATTTTAACAGCTAGCATAGCTTAAATAGCTAACATGACATGAAAAGCAATCAGCTTGTGGTCTCGGATCTGCATAAACGCAGCACAAGCATCTTACAGAAGCAGCTTTCAGTCATCCTCCCACCTGTAATTACACAGTAAGTGTCTAGAAAGGCTCTCATTTGTATATACGTGAGCGTATATGCATCCAAGACACAATTTCTCGCTGAAGATTAGTGCATAGTGTTGGATTGCAAGGTTTGTTTACATGTTGACAAGGATATGCAATGTAATGTGGAATAATGCTTTCCGGATTGCAAATGTGCAGCTTTAACAACCAAGAAATATATCTTTCATGCTAAATAAAAGTCTTTTTGATATATTCACCATGAACTGAAACATGATTTATGCATAAACAGGCTGTGCTAGCACTTTGCATATACTTCGTAAAAGTAAATAAATTGTCACTACTGAAACTGCCACTACCAAAACATGTCGTGAAGTTTTGGTAGTGACATAAATGTTTGGAAATTGACAAAAGTGTACACTTAATCCTTTCGGGGTGTTGTATATGGTGTGCATATTGAATTTTATTGAGTATGTCATCTCGCTTTTCTGAAACGATCTGCATTGTAAAATCTATGTGCCTACCTCTTCTCACTTAAAGTCTGTATAGAATAGCGCTAGGTGTTCTTAGATATTTGCTGTCAGCATGTCTCAAAAATGTGCTTGCTGCATTTGAGCAACAGAGTTATTTGTATTAGGACAACATGTTGACTGTCTGTTTCAGCCATAGCACATTAAATATTGTGGTTACTATCAAAACTTTGCCATCCCTACTGAAACCACCATGACCAAAACATGAGACATTTTGTCTAAAATTATACTGTAAAATTATAAATATACTGAATTATCAACCAAGTTTAATTTAATTTCAACCTAATGAATCCTTAACTTTGAAATCAGCATCATCAGCTTTATGCCTTTTACAAAGAAAAAAATTAATTCATAATACAACAAATCTCATAAATTACTATTTAAATGTTTTTAAAAGATGGAGTACCCTCTAGACCCACTAGAGGACACTCTAGATATGTGTACACTCCTTCAGCTATTCATTCGGACTACACACCCCACCACGCATTGTGCTACAACAGCTGTTATCAATCACTGATTACAATGACAAAGTTGCAGGACATTACACACACACACACACACACACACACACACACACTATTTAAGCACCACACTCACACACTTTCATTGTTGTTGTGTTTTGTGTCATGGACTTAACTTGTGTTTCTTGTTTCCTAGTTTTGATTACTGGACTTTTTCTTGTTTTATGATTGCCGCCTGCCCTGACCTTTGCCTGATTACTGGATTATTCTTGTGGATTACCTATTTTTGATGCTGTTTTACTCTTGTTGACTCTTGCCTAGCAGTGGGCAGAGCGAGGCTTTATGAAACACTGAAACAGTCGAATCAAATGTGTTGAGGCTTTGAAATGTTTCGAAACCTGTCTCTACAGTCATTTTTAAGTATTACTCTTAAACAACTTCAACAAAAAACGCAAATTGAGGAATTATACCTCACGTTGTTTTAATGAGACATCAAGTGATTTGGTGGAGTGGTTAGTGTTCTTCACTGGCATGCAGATGTACTGGGTTCGAATCCAGGATGAAACAATTATTCATATTATTAGTCTTTTAAAATTTGCTATTTTATTGCTCCGTTCTTGTGTGTTTTGTTTTAACATGTCTCACATCCGAATGAACTCTTTGGGAATAAATATGTTGTTTTGGTCATTAAAAAAATCTATATTAATAAAAGATATTATGTCACCATTTCTGAATGCTTGTACAGGGCAAGATTCAAACTCTGGTCACTCGCAGCTCTATACCCGTGCATGGTCCGCTTGGCTTTATCTTCGACCCTGTCAATCAAAGGCAGATTCGCCAGCTCTTAAAATGCATGAGTAGTTACTGAGCCTTTGAATCGCTTAAGTCACATGACCTGGGTGTTTTGAAATGTGTTGGAGCAGTGTTTTAAATCATCTGCGATTCGAGGTCTCAACACAATGTCACAATGTCATGCAGCCATCCCTACCCTTGGCTGCATGACTACCTCTTTATTAATAAAAGCTGCATGTGGAACTCCATCTCTGTTGTTACACCTTCATTGTAAAAATAATTCTTCCTATTAAATTATATATTGTTGTGTTTCAGTGTTTCACAATTCTGGGGTGAGGAAAGATATTCCAAAAGTCTCTGAAAATACAATTAATAGCACAAATACTAGAAATGTGTACATTGGGTTTCATACAATATGCATACATTAAAGAATTCTGTAAAAAAAAAAAAAACATTTCCAAGATTTTCCAAGACTTATACATCTCTGAATTTGAAGAGACATTTTTCTGTGCTTCATATTTTCTCATGAAGATGCGTGAGACTGTTCCAGACTAATCTCTTATTATCATTCTTCATAAGCTTCAGGCAGATCTGCAGAAGAAAATGAGAGCTTTCATTACAATCCACAGGGGCAACACACAGCAGCAGCTAGAAGATAATGTCCAGATATCCCCATGGTGAGCTCAGGATCAAAGGCTTCAGGTGTGATTTTTAGAGTTCAAATGCTGGAATCAGGACTGTTAGAGACGGGCAGAATCTGGGATGTTAACAAATGTTTCTCGGCATGATAATCTCTCAGAGGATAATGGTTCATTAGGCAGTTAACAAGAGAGAAAACGAGAGGGAGGATTGATGGCAGTGAGCGTCTGTGTGTTGTCCATGAGGTCAGGTCACTAGATCCATACCGCATTATTAGTTCTATCAAATACTGACGAAAGCTATAGAGAGAGAGAAGGTATTTAACATATTGCAAATTGTATTGAAGAACAAAAAGGCTATGTATACATACTGTATATATGACTAAAAGAGTATGTTTTTTGTTCTTTTGATCACATCTTTTGCAAGACTGTCATCTATTATAATTACAAAGTGATACTATAAAACAAGAACAGATTAAAGAAGTTGACTTTTTATATTTTATTTTTGTAGTTTATTTATATTCATTTACTTATTATATATTTTTTGCGGGGGCATCAGTGGCAGAGGCACGCTGGAAAAATACATGATCGAAGGATCACGAATCATACATTATATATATAGTGAGAAAATTGTTTTGAAAACGGCATTGCATCTTGAGCTGAGTGAAATGTAATATCCCTAATAAGCACAAAGGAATATACAACTCACAATGCAATTCTGTTTTTCTTTCTCTTCCTTTGATCATGTCTTTTCCAGGATGCCCCTGAAGAAGGTATAATATAAATTAGAATAAATAAATTATCTGCTTCGTGCCCCTCAGCATGTGCTTTTTTTATGACATGATGAGAAATTCTAATAGCTATATATATATAGCAATAGTATAGTTTTCAGTTAATATATTTTTTTTGGATTGGATGTAAATGTTATGGTTTTTGTATAATATAATAAACTTTCCATGAATGAAATCATATTCCTCAACTCTCTGAAATTGAACAGCAGCAAGAAAAACAAATAGCTTGGGCATATCTTTTGTCATCCAGACACATGATTTGTATGATAATATATACAGTATATAAAATTAAAAGAGTTTCATTAAATAATGATATATCATTGTCCTCCTCTCCATGTTTGTGGGGAACAGAGATAAAGAGTTTTCATTTTTACACTTCCCGTAACTGCCAAAAACTAATTCAAGGCCCTTTTTCAGAGTGACAGCAAGGATAATGAAAGCACTTAAATGCATGTCATCATCTCAGCACACACCAGGCTCGCCTCTGCAGTTTGTTTCATTCACTTTTTATTAAGGTCACTTGATCATCTAGATCCAAACACTTGACCTTGCTTGGCCCCAAATAAAGGAACAACTTTATTGAAAACAACCTGCAGGAGAAAGGTTTCTTTTTTTTCTCTTGCTGTTCATTAATCAAAGCCCCTTATACTTAAGAGCAGTCACATATCAGGGGTTTCTGGGAGACTTCTAGTATGCCATTTCACAGATGACCTATGGATTCAGAATTTCAGGATGAACCTTTTTTTGGTATTGTTCGTTTCAAAAGAGCTTCTTATAGAGCCTGCAGCATCATGACCAAGAGGGACCGTTTCTACAAATAAAATAAAGAATAACAATGTAACCTGTAAATGTGAAGAAATGGTTTACATTGCAGTTTTGTAAGAAAAGCCACCTCATGCAAACATGATTACTATTAAAATAATTTTGCAAGCTAATCATTTTATGTTCTAAAAGATAATTTTTTGGACTATGTATTAACCCTCATCTTTTATTATATTAAAGTTATTCAAAATGTTTTTATAACGTTTCAGTCTCATGCTATATTAATGTTCACAGAACATTATTTAAAATGGTACTGTTTATTCCATATATATATTACATTGTTTTTCTAAGAAGGATTCCCTCACATTCTCAAGTTATAAAAATGTCAATGTGAAAGGTTTATAGAACTTTCAAAATCTTCAGTTTTTAGATGATGTTACTAATGTTATTGTTTGATTATAATAATGTTATTCAAAATGTTTTGATAACATATCATATTTGTTTCATACTATAATAATATATTAATTATATTAATGTTCTCAAAACGTATTTTAAAACTGTATTAACTTTATTAGAACATTCCATTCATACTATATTAATGTTCTAAGAACATCTTTTTAATCAACAACATTCCAAAATTGATTACAGAATTAAGAAACATTAGGGAATGTAGAATAGCTGGGCTATGATGTTTCCACTAGGAATATTTAGATTTTGCACAAATAAAAGGGTACATCTTCATTTTTGGACTAATTTTTTGTGTCTTGTTGCTCTATGAACAGTTATCGCACAACATGTGTGAAGCCATTGAGAAGCTGGAAACATAACTTCCAAACACAAGAGAATAAACAAACAATCGCTACTGAATTAGTGTAGCCATGTTTAAAAGCTTTGAACAGAAGAGCTCTGTGCTCCTATTGGTCAGTGTCAATGTCACAGATACACAGGTCCAAAAAGGGTATCAGTTATCAATCAGTGTGACACACCATGAGGATAAAGCAGTCTATTCTCAGGTACTGATGTCAATTGTGGTTTACAAATTACCATGACATCTTATTGGGAATCTTATACATTATATACACCAATCTAATATCTGACAAATCATCAAGACTGAGAAAAGAGCACAACGCTAACATTAGCTTACTCAATGTTTGTGTCATGTAACACTAAAATACTGTGCTGATGTTTTGTATAGCATTTGCTATTCGTTTGTGCAATCACCATACACTTCCATCACTGTAGTTCTTATTGCGTTGAATCATACCTTGCTCTGAATTAGGATCTAATTTAGTTCCCCAAACTGTGCTCCTACACTCTCAGAAAAGAAGGTAAAACAGCTGTCACTGGTGTGGTTACTTTTCCAAAAGGTACACATTTGTACCTAAAGGGTTCTTAATGGTACCTCAAAGGTACATAATAGTGGCAAAAAATCAAGAGGTATACTTTTTAAGTACCAGCACATTATGCGCCATTAGGGTGCTGAAATGGACACTTTCAATTCAGAAGAAATTTGTACCTTTTGGAAAAGTAACAGCCCAGTGACAGCTAGCTCTCACACCTTTTTTTCTGGTGTAAAACTAAAATAAATTCCAGTTAATGTGTCGCAAACACACCCAAATGTGGGTTCTTTTGCCAATCGTTCTATTAACTGAGATAACAATCCTCTGGTATAAAAGTCTTTAAATGTATTGTGCAAAAATCTTGTTGATATCAGGTAGTCTGAACCAGCACTAACTAAACTGCTTTATTAGCATTTTTAGGTTTACACAATGCATTACAGATAATTATTTTACATGAAGAATGTCAGAAACGATCACTTGTTTGATTCTAATAAATGAAACATAGAATGAAACTAAACGGTTACCACGTAACTCTTGTTCCCCGAGGGGGGAATGGAAATGCTATATGGAAACTTCCACTATGGGGATTTCATCAGAAGCCAATCATCTGAAAGAGTAATAAAATGGGCCAATGAAATGCCAATGAATTGGGGGTGTCAGTGCACATAGCTGGCAGCAGTAACAATCATTCGTGTATAAAGATGCCAGCCATGCATAGCAAAGACACCTGGAGGAAACCCACACGAACAAGGGGAGGGGGGGGGGGGGGGCAGCTGTTCAAAACGCGCAGGTCTAGGATTGGCCGTAGCCCACCACTCTTTTTGGGTACGATGAAGTACGGGCTGTAAAACTCGCTCCTCATCTCGGCTGGAGGGACCGGCTCGATTGCAGCCTTCGCAGGGAAGACAGTGATCTCCTCGCACAAGACAAGGGTGGACACAGGGCTGACCCTGAAGAAATACAAACCTGTGAACTTGGGAGGCCGTTTGGTGAACTGAATCGCGTAGCCGAGTGCAAATGAGCCACCACGACGGGCTGGCCAGTGCTAACCAGGCTGGCAGAGTTTGCGTAAGTGGCATCATCGGCACAACCATTGACGCACCAGCAGTGGGGCAGCATGGAGTGGGAGGGCTTATCTGGAAAGCGCTGGGGTCCCGCAGAAGAGCAGGAGGCAAGAGATTCACTCTCACTTTCCTCCCAGGGTCCTGAGCAGCCGAGGTGAATGGTTCGGCGAGGGATCGGTCTTACGAGCCCGCTGATAGATGACTTCACTCATCGCACTTGACTGCTCTTTCACCACCGTGAACTCCTGGGTGAATTCACCGATGATTCACAGAGGTGGCGTTCCTCGACCACTAGTGTGGCCATCGTCCTTCCCAGGGCATGCGCAGCCGACTTGGTGGTATGCAGAGCATAGTCGGTTGTGGTGCAAAGCTCATGCAATAAGTCTGGGTCAGAACCACACTCGTGCAGCTGGGTCAACGCCTGTGCTTAGTAGCGCTGATATGTGCCTATAGCATGCAGGGCAGAAGCAGCCTGGCCCGCGGCTGTGTAGGCTCTGGCCCCAAGGGACGCAAATAACGTGCATGCCTTGGACGGGAGACGAGGCTGACCGTGCCAGAAAGAGGCACCACGCAGGCATAAGTTGACTGCAATGGCACAAACAACCTGGGCAATCGACTTGTACCCCCGGGCTGCTCCACCATCAAGGGTGGTGAGAGTGGAAGCACACGCAGATCGGGCAGAGAAAGGTGCCCTCCAAGACTGCGTGAGCTCACTGTGCACTTCCGGGAGGAAGGGGACGGGAGGCTTGGAAGGCTTTGCCCTTTTCTTAGCCTTCACATAACAGCCATCTAGTTGGTCCGGCCGTGGGGCTGGGTGATAAACCATCTCCAGACCCACAGCCGAAGCAGCCCGGGAAAGCACGGCCATCATATCTGCTTCTAGATCCGATGCCTTGCTCACCACCATGGAGGGAGGGAACGGGTTCGGATCCTTGTCAGATAATGACAGCCCACCCTCCGATGCAGCGATGTACATCTGTTCCTCAGTGTCATCGAATGAGAGAGCGACCATCCGAGAGGATGGAGCGCTTCCCTCACTCGATGCTGGGATGGAGCGCGCTGAGGAGTGGGAGGTCTGTGAGCCCGAGGGCGATGGATTGACCCCCACTGCAACCCTCAGATCTGCCTGAGTGCCAACCAAATTGCGAGGGACAACAGGGGTGGTTCGCCCTTTTGCAAGAGCGAACCGCAATCTTAGCTGTGCTAAGTAGTGATGGCATGCACTGCCCATGAGCACCGCATTAACATGCTGGACCCCAAAACATGCAACGCAGTGCTCGTGCCCATCATCCGGGGACAGGAAACCACCACATCCAGAAACGCACAATGGGAACGACATCTTAAAAAAGACGCGCTGCACGACTGTGTTGCTCTTTTAGGAAACTTGCTCCTATATACTAACCGCTCTAGAAGGACTGGACCCAGAGAATGCCCAGGCAAGGGAGAATAGCCCAGCTCGACCGTCTGCCACTGCGTGTCACACACTCTGGAACCGGGAGAAACAGCCTGTTCAAACACTGGCAGCTTTCTCGTTCTCTCTCTCTCTCTCTCTCTCTCTCTCTCTGAAGGAGGTTTGGTGTGGAAGAACCCGAAGACTCTCTCAGTAGCGTGTTCGGCTCTAAATTTATTTTAATTTTTTTAATTTATTATAATTTTCTGAACTGAATGTATTCAGGTTTTTAATAAAAGAGCTTTGGGCCTCACTATTGCCATCAAAGAAATAGGAATTTGCTTTGACAGTTTTCATGCTACTACTACTGCAGCAAACAAAATGATGTTAATTTGCAAAGAATAGTTAAATATTATTTAATCTAACAAGTATCCTGGAGTGAACCTAAACCTAAAGTGTTTCCGACAGCCCGGCTCTGTATGAAAGCGCAGAGCAGGCTTTCCTGTCTGTGGAAAAGCAATGTTACAGTGTGCTGTACTGTACAGAGCAGATGAACAGTGATGTGCTGAACGCCTACAGGCTGCGAATCTACGAGACTGACAGGTGAGCTGATCTGCGTTAGTGCTTGGCTCGTTGATTTGGGGGACAAATAATTCATTTGGGAACAACTTTTGAAGTGCTGTGCTGTCCAATGTAGTGACTCATATGCTTTGAAGAAATGACCATCAGATCCTCTCACTTCTCAGCTTCTCCTCCCACTCAAACACCCACGAGGACACGGGCATTTTGGCTAATTGTGACATGCATGTTGGTTTGTGAGGATCTTGTCTTAATTGCTGTGTCATGTGTACTTATTTTGCATGCAAACTGTATATATTTGTGCCTGCTTGTGTATATGTGACTTCCCTGCTTAGTTTTGTGGCCACTGAAAGACTCGTCACTGCTATTTAGCATCTGAATGGGTCTGATATTTTGGGAGCCATGGTGATCGGTATACGCCTCACCTGATGAGTCACACGATCACACTGACCTCAGATACCCAGTTTATTCACAATTCAGACCCACAAACACACTTCTTCATACAGAGATTAGGATCAATTATGAAGCTCCATGAAGGCTATTTTGGTTCATTGACAGTACATCAGGAAGATACAAGGACTTCATTATGTTTATTGCAGTGTTTTAGCGTCTTTTACTCTCCCTTGTGCTTTTTCAGTTCAGTATGACTTTCTTCTGTTGAACACAAAGGGAGAAAGCAAAAGTAGTTCATTCAATTGATGAGTTATGATTTTAAGTCTTATATAGCTAATTGTGTGATAGGAAAATAATAAACTGTAATAATGTCCTCCAGCACAGCTCTCACATTATATTCTGTACTGGCTTGTCATTTAAACATATAGAACTTGAGAGCCAAAAATTGTTTGTGTCACCGACATGAAATCTGGTGTAACTATACATGGCAAGTTTGAAAACAACAGTTTTGTTTAGTGTTTTTACTTTATTTAAAAAAGAAAGGAAAAATCATGGCATCGAGCAAATGTATACACAACAAGAACAGACAGTAAACTGATGGAAAAACAGGGATTAAATAGACAGACTGAACCAATCAATGGAATGAAACCCAGGTGCAAACACAACCAATTTAATTAACTGAAGAGCCCAGATGAAAACAAGAACAAACCCCACACCAACACTAAAAAAGAACCTACAACAACAGGCATAATGGCATTCTTTAAAGGGCATATATCATGCTAAATCAACTTTTGGATGCTGTTTGGACAAAAATGTGTGTAGGAATATGTGTACACAGCCATATTAGAGTGGTATAAGCACATAGTTTTTTTTAAATAAAAAAATTAAACCAGGATCCAAAACCCAGTGATATTGTGGTCAACGTCACAATGACATAGCTGTGCATTTTCTCCGCCCAATAATATTGATTGACAGGCATGTATTATCATGCCTTGGAATTAACACATAACTAATGTTCCTGCCACATTTGCTGCGAGTAGAGGCTGCGTGTGTGTGTGTGCGTGTGCGTGTGCGTGTGCATGTGTGTGTGTGTGTGCATGCACATACACATGCATTAACAGCATTTGTGTGTGTCATGCATTGTTATAGAAAGGCTGAAAAATCTGTACAACAACTACATCAAATATCCTCTTGAAAACATCCTGGTTTAGTTTTGACTTTGGCATTTGTGACTGGGTCTCTGCTTCATCAGTGGTCTGAGTTGCCCTCCATATCAGACAACTGACATTCCCGAACAGTGGGTAGGGAGAAAACAGCTCATTTGCATTCAAAGGTACATACACAAAACAGTTAAAAATCCTTCTGACTCAAAAATGGACATTTTCAACAGGGTATAATAAATGATCTGACAGGTATTTTAAGCTGAAATGTACAAATTCTGGAGACACCAAAGACTTTAAAAATCTTTAAACGGGCATAATAGGAGCCATTTTAAAGGAGTCTGTAAAGAAAAGGCTTTTTCATAGAAATATAACTTTCAAAATCCCTATAAATAAAGAATTTTATTATTTTTTTAAAGAGTAAAGACTAATATATAAAGACATGCTAAGTCACAATTTAAATAAAGTTGCAATAAAGACAAATAAAGTTGAGGTTGAGTTATAAATGAATTGTAGGAACATCCCAGCAGGCACACAACGTCAAAGATGTTTATATTGGGTTAGATTTAGGTCGTGATTTTGGGTGACCAAAATTTAATGTCTAGCCAGCGTGTAAGGACAACGTTATTTTAATGTCCAATAACAACGTCAAATAACATGGATATTTGGTTGATTTTAGGTTGTGTTGGAAAGAGACCAAAGTCTAACATCGAGTCAACATCTTAAACCAACGTCATTTTGACGTCAAATACTGACATTTATTCGTCAGGTATGGCAACCAATATCCAATGTCTAATAGTAAAACGTCAATCTGATGTCCTGCTGACCCCCTGTGCCTGCTGGGATTGCAATAAGAAAAAACGAAAGTTGTAATTGTGACAGTTTCACTGTTAAGTGAAATAATAGTAAAGTTATGAGAATGCTGCAATTTAGAAAAAATAACTTTAAAGTGTTAGTTCACACAAAAATGTCGCCCTCATATTGTTCCAAACCTCTGAGATGCTTGTTTGTCTTTAAACACACAAATTAGGTCAGAGAGCTCCCTCATTCTCTTAACAAGGTTTCCAACTCATTCAAAGTCCAGAAAAATATCAAAAAATCATCCTCAAAACAGACCATGTCTTCAGTGGTACAATTGAAATAGTATCAAGCAACGAGAATCATTTTATGTTCACATTCATTTAATCATCTTCTTTCGGCTTGTCTGGACAGTTGCTGTCTATGGAGCACGAGAGAGCACTCAGATTTTACCTAAAATGTCTTAATTTGAGTTTCAAAATCGAACAAAGATCTCAGAGGTTTGGAACAACATGAGGGTGAGTATTTAATAACATAATTTTAATTTTCTGATCTAATTGATGATCCTACCCTTTAAGAGAAATAAAAAGATACAGTCACAGTCAAAACTAAAAGTCACAAAAAAGGCTTCACATTGCAGGCAAATGTGGCCCAGATCTGATTTGTTTTTTAACACATGTGACTCAGATCTGTTTTTGTCATGACAATGTGAACAGCCCAAACCACATGGAATCTGATCTTTTCAATTCAGATTTGTGCCACTTTCATATGTGGTATTAAATCAGATACAGATCTGATGTTTTGCAATGCGACCGCAGTGTGAACGGGTATGGGAAATTATGTGACTTTTACATGATTTTTGATCGATGTGCGTCATCAATCTGTACTGCACACATCCTCAACTCCTCAACAGTGCAATAGCACACAGGGCAAATACTTTACCACAAAAAGTTGGTTGTTCATTTTGAATATTTTTAACGCAAAACTGCCACTCGTTAAACCATTAAGCTTTGTTCTAATGTCCTATTCTCATCATAAGATCCAAAATGTACATTTTGTTTTAAACATGTTTTAAACTTTTTTTGTTGTTAATGGCAAAAGTTTCAGTTTCACATAAGTACGATGTTGGGATATCGACTTAAAATGAAATAACAGTGGGCTAGGTTATCAGACTTTGCAAGCACCGATGAACCAGGCATGAGCTCTGTCTTCATTAACCCTTGATGAGTTCACCACACCGGTGGGCAGAAAGTCGCACATAAATGTCAGAAATCACAAATGATCAGTGTTTTCAATCACAAAATACTTATTTTAGGTTTCAAACACCGAAATACACGTTAGTAATAGCAAAACAACCATATACAGTTTATAAAATGTCTGTGAAATAGGCAATAACCATAATAAACATAATCTGACATGTTTTATTCACTTAAATCAGTATACACATTGTGTGCATAATTAGAATTTTGCGCATGTTGGTCAGTTTATGACCATGATCTGTTCACACTGGAAATCTGATACTGACCGCATTTATAACAACAATGTGAACAGCTATACAAAAAAACAGATCTGAGAAAAAATCTGATTTGAGCACTAAGCCTCGAGTGTGAACATAGCCAAAGATGAATTGAGAGCTCTCTTTTAAATAAAGCTCTCTTTGCAAGAAATTAACTCACAACTGTCACTCTGAGATTAGTACAAGTGTAAATAACAGTACCTGAAAAGTACAAAAGTGTTCCTTTTAAAAACCTACTTGCCCGTTTACTGTTTTTTATCTGTTTTTCTGAGAGTACAGGCTGTCCACCGCACATTGGAGGTCAGAATAACCAAATCGTGGCAGTGTGGAAGTGAGAAATAAAGTACAAACTGCAAGAAATGTCATTCACAACTGTGACATGAAGTTTCAGTATTTTCTTTTTCACTGAGGTGGAAACAGGCTTTCTGATACTGCGCTCTGATTGGCTGGAAACTGACGATCAGAAATAACCTGTTTAATCTCTCACTGTGCACAACAAATATATTCACTTCAGAATTTAGCTCAGGAATTTTTTTTTTAGATTTCAACACCATAAGCTCCACAGGCTTTCCACCAGACACTGAAGGTCATGTTGACCAGGCGGTGGAGGTGTAAAAAGGATTTTATAGCACCTCATATAATAACGAATATCAGTGCCCTCTGGGATGCCCCGAACACACAGAGAGACGTTCCTCCAGTCATGTGTACATGATGCCTTTTCTCTCAACTGTGTCTTACTAACAGGAGGAAAAATATGAGCGAAGGGGCATTGGGCTGTTTGAACTGATAAACCTCCTGAAGAGAGCGAAATGCCGCGACACACATTAATATGACAGGCACAGTGTGAACTCAAACATGCACACTTTAAACATTTGTTCCTATGTTCATTGTCCCAGGAGAGCTGTGTAGTGGATAAGAGGCACAGATGGCCACTGTCAGGACTGCTGATAAAGTGAAACGTCAAGAAGTTTCTCTCATCACACACACACACACACACACACACACACACACACACACACACACACACACACACACACACACACACACACCATAATGTTTTCTGATGCTATGGAGTTTACAGAGGATTATCAACGCCTATTTGGACTTACGATGCACATTCAGATCTCCTGCTTTGCTGACTGCTTTAGTACTGATAATAGCACTGCAATTTGATAGTCTTTAAAGCGAGAGACTGCAGGCAAAATCACAGCTTTTATTTATTTTTTCATGGTCATGACAATTTTGACATTTTGGGCTTTTCATTAACTTTTCCCCCCAGTCTAATGTGAAAATACATACACAATACACTTTCAAGTGCTTCTTTTGTTGCAGTTTTTCGATTTTTTTCAAATTATATTTTAGCAGCAGACTATTGATCAAACTTCAAAGTTTTATTTTGTCTTTTAATTTTATCTTTATTATGTATTGTTTTTACTGAGGGATATGTTCATACATAATTTAGCTGAATATGTACAATATTTGATTCTACAAAAATACAGTTTGAAGTATTTTATTAATTATAGAGTGATAAAAAGAGGTTGCCAAAATCTCCTATTCACCAGCGATCCAAGACAATCACCAGCGACAATCACCACCAGACAATCACCAGTGATCCAAGCTTGTACTGTAGATCACTGGAAATCATTCACTTTCACTCTGACTTTCAGAAATCCAGTCACCATATGGACTACAAATCCTGTCATGCACCTCACACACACCTGTTCCGGTTTTCCGCTGATGACACACAGACACACAGCTGAAGCTCATCATTCATTCATTACCTGGACTATAAAGACAGCACACACACACACACATCTGGGCTGAGTCTTGTTTATCTGTTTTAATTTTTGCAAGTTTGCAATTTTAGCAATAATTTTGAAACTGATTTCATCCAATGTGCAGATTTGCATGTTTAACATTTTAGAAAACTTGTAATGCTAAAAATGTTTGTAACTAATCAATCAACAAAGGAAATATAATTATTAGTTGTTGTTTTTTTACCCCATTCCCTTGCAATGTCTTGCCTTAAAGAAGTTACATTGTTACAGTGGGCAATAGAGCTTAAACATGTACATATATAAATAGAGAATAAAGTAAAAACAGTGAATCCATATTCACATACAGTAAACACACATATTCACACACACATATACATATGTATATACTTTTTTCCCTCACGTGAAAGCCAAGATTCACATCACATCAGTCATTAGATCATGAAAACAGACAGCTGAAGGCACTGAAAGGACCTGTGATTCATACTAGGTTCACAGTACACACCATGTGAACAAATGAATCACTTACTTTACTGAAAAAAAAGAAACAGTTGGGGATCTGGTGCATTAAGTGTGTGACCTTATGGTTGTAGAGTTGGAATACAAAAGTTGCCGTTTCTATTTCCACTACCAGCAAGAACTGAATATGGAGCAAATGAATGAACTGTGCTATTTTCCACCTTCAATATCCACAACAGATGTACAATTGTGCAAGGCACTGAAACCATAATTCCTTCTCAAGTGCTGGAAATGTGTGTGTGTGTGTGTGTGTGTGTGTGTGT
>CAIGQW010000302.1:2041784-2062045 GCA_903798125.1 Danio choprae | reverse complement strand
TGTGTGTGTGTGTGTGTGTGTGTGTGTGTGTGTGTGTGTGTGTGTGTGTGTGTGTGAGAAAACAAATAAATAAAAAAAGCCTATTTTTCACATTCAAAATTAGCATTAGCCAGTAATCTTCTAAATGTCCCATCTGTGGCATGTTTTGCTGAAGCAATAAACACAGCTGAGTACACAATTATTTAAATCCTTTAAAGCTCAGCATTCTGTCTAAGTGCATGTACAGTACATGGGAAAAAGTGTGTGGATACCTGACTCTAACACCCCCTTGTTTGGCTATTTCAAAAGCACCCAAAAATGACAGGTGCCTACAATCAAGCATACAGCCAAACAATCCACTTTGACTTTTCTTTTCCAGTAGAACTTGGTGTACCAAAGAGTTGAGTGGTGTTCATGACAATATAAAATGGCCTGCACAAAGCGTGTTAAAAAAATTATTCACTTCTACTATAAATTCCATTGCAAATAGCATTAAAAACATTGTAAAAACCTATATAAATATATAAAATTCTGTCATCATTTATTTACAATTGACTTGTTTTAAACCAGTTTGACTTTTTGTTGTTGTTGAACAATGATATTTTGAAGAAATTGGAAACCAATAACCATGACTTACATTGTATTTGTTTTTCCTAAACAGATCAGTCCAGAATCCTTTTCAGAATTGCAAATCCTCACTTTCAATTTCAACTGCAAGTTTGTATCTCACTGTTTGTTTGTTTGTTTGTTTGTTTGTTTGTTTGTTTGTTTGTTTGTTTGTTTGTTTGTTTGTTTGTTTGTTTTTTAAAGTAGATTTGCAAGATATAAACTCAGAATTGCAACAAATAAAGCTATAGAATTCTGAGAAAGCATATACATTTGCAATTGTGAGAAAAATAAAGTGGAACTCTAGGAAACAATCATCAGAACTGTGAGATATAATTAGTTTTGTGAGATATAAATTCAGAATTGCTAGAAATAAAGTAAACATTCTGAAAGAAATAATAAATAAAAAAAAGGAATTTTAGTTCCCTAAACAACTTTTTAGTCAACAAATCCTAAAATAACCTCTTTTTTTCACTTACAAATAACAAATATTTTATTGGCATCAATGTTTTTTTTAACAAAACCTTTCCATTCCTCAACTTATCATTCATTTACTTTATTGAGGTTCTTTGAATTTTACATTGTTCTTTAAACTACAAGGTATGGGGAAAATGTACCTTCTTCATCTGTTCATCAACCAATGTTCTTAGGGGAATCAAAAATGACTCTGGTGGGCCAAAAACAAATATGTTCATATGTTTACATAAGTAAAGAATGCGAAATGTGGAGTTTTATAAAATGTGAAATGCTATTATAAAAATCTTAAAGCATCTCCAATTATTTTAGCTATTTTTAACAAACTCTCTCCAAGTCCTATTATTTAATGATGTGTAAAAATAATTATTCTGCTTTTAAACTTTAATTTGATTCAGTGCAACTCATTGCCTGCACTATTTTTATACTTTCTGCTCATCTCAGTCATTGCATCTGAATTAGTTTTATTTTTATTGTGGAAAAAGTCATTATTTATTCGATAGCGCCCCCTTGTTCCAACATTATTTCATTACAATGTCATGTATAAATGTACAAAGTTCAGCATTACCGCCATCATCTGGTTTATAACAGAAGTACTTGCTCGTCCAGAATGTTTAGCTCTCTCTTTTATATTTATTTATAGACAGAACTGCATATAAAACAGATCGGTAGACATGATCTTGTCGTAAAGTGAAATGCCAGACCTTCATCCATAAATGTGCCTTTTTATTCCCATTTATCATCAATTTCTGATTTAAAACCTGTCAAAAAAGTGCCATGAAAAAGGATGCAAACTGACACCGACCTTGGTGTGAACCTGTAGTTTCATAGTGTAAATCATCCAGAGAGGTCTGATGTCTCGGACTCTGCAACACAACAGACTGCTGAAAGCCAATGAGAAGAAGCAGCAGGTAAATGATGAGGATGGTATTTTTCACTCTGTCTCCCTCAGGGTGCCGTTATATTTGCTCTCTGTGGTTTTCACAGTGTGAGCCACTTCTCAGTAAAGCGTGATGGACCCTCGCTGTGAGGAGCAGCAGGTGAATGTGACTCAGTATCGATTCTTTGCTCTCGTTTCGGCTGATGTGATGTTTACGTGTGTGTGCATGCGTTCAGGTGTGGTTGCTCATTCATGATTTCGTTTTTTAGGTGTGACTAAAAGAACAATTCATTCAGCTCGAATTACAGTCACGTTTTTCACAATAATCTACACTTTATCAATTAAACTTTTAATTCACCTCAAGACGCTTAGTGCAAATTATCTGAGTAAATTCCGTTAAAATGTAAACAATCAGTAGGCCACTTGGCCTAAAGTACTTTTTTTTTAATGGGTACAGTGAGGTCACGGGGGGCATCATTCTCCCTATAGTTCAATCACTAATGAAAGGAAACTTATTAGAATTTAATATTAGAATACTTATTAACAGACCTTTTTCGTAGCCTACAAAGAGAATATATTCTAGAGAGGAACAGAGGAACACAGTAAACTTAAAACATCTCTTGCCACACATTTCCTTGAGATGCTAATTTCACATTAAAAAAATACCATTTTCATGACTGAAAAAAATGTATATTTATCTCCAATTCAGTTTTCAGTACCGATAAGCAGTGGAAACAAAAACAAAAGGTGGCATTGTAGTGGTTCAGCTATCTAAATATTGCAGTATACAGGTCTATGGTGTATTTATTTTAATGATTTTGTAGTTTGTGTTTTTTAAGTGAGGCTTAAATTGCAATGAAGCAGAGAATGTGACAGATCTTCTATTTATGTATTGTTTTTTTATTGGCCCAGCATTGGTTTGGATTGGTTTTCATTTAAATCCAGCATCACTAAAGAGAAAATGAAAAAATGACATGCTGAGAAACAGGCATGGATTAATTGCGAGATTAATAAGATTAACAAAAGTTATATAGAAAACATGTATCACTTTATTTTAAAGGTCCCTTTTGTACATTTTGTTAACTATAAGTTACATTGCTACTATATGCAAACTAATTCTCAATAGACTATTAACAGACTATCTGCTGACACCACTCCACCAACAGACATTATCCTGACTATAAGAAACTTTGTAAATATGTCAGCTTGCACTAACCCTAATCCTAACCCTAACCTTAGAGTCTGTAAATGCTCTAATGATAATTAGTTTCCATGTAGTTGCAATTACCAAATGTTTATAATCAACAAAATGTGTTAAAGTGATAGCAGAAAATCGAGTCATTTATGTTTCATGCTGACATTGACCATATGTACAGGTTACTGTAAGACAGTGGTTCTCAACTAGTTTGCTTCTAGACTATGCACATTTGTTTGTCTGTTAGGAAAGTCACCTCTTCAGATTATGTCATTTTTACTCCAAAATTGCCTATTTAATAGGTATTTTTACATGCAACATTTACTACACATAGTCATAGTTCACTGCAAAGCAATGCAAACAGCTGTCATTATTGCAGAACGATTGTCTCGCTAGCTCCGTTTCCATCCACCTATTTTTATGTACATTTTGGAATACCGCATAAAAAACTCTGGATGGAAACGCCAAGGTGCGCATA
The DNA here is from genome assembly GCA_903798125.1 of Danio choprae. Taxonomy (NCBI): domain Eukaryota; kingdom Metazoa; phylum Chordata; class Actinopteri; order Cypriniformes; family Danionidae; genus Danio; species Danio choprae. Next base: position 2,058,433 of record CAIGQW010000302.1, on the reverse strand, counting down.
CATTTTGATAATGTGCATAAAATAATTATGCGCACAACTGAGTAAGATAAACAGTTTATCCAATAAGGAAAAATGTGCATAAACTATGATGGAAACACATTTACCAAATATATTCCAGCAGGTGCATCAAAAAAGCCATGTGATTTTGCTTCAACAAATCATGTGATAACAAAAATGACGGAAAGTGACAGGTATGTTTGGGTGGATGATGAGGTCTGAACATTTTTAAATGTTATATACAAGAAAGAAGGGATGACCATCCTTTATGGAAAACACCAGCAGAAAACGCAAATCTTCCAATAAATGCGAGTGGAGAATATTCTTAAAGGATATGACAGAGAGCAGTCTCCCGCCTCCAAAAGCAAGATGACATGACTGCGCACATTGGGTTTCTTCTACGTGTTCTAAGAGAATCATGTTATTATATATAAAAAAGGCCTTCTAACGCAGCAACTTCCATTTTTCTTTTGATATTTGGTGGCAGTTTATCAGGAAGTAATGTTTTTGTTCTCTTGTACTCGTTGGATGGAAACGGTGGTTTATTTGCAAATGCTTTATGCGATATTCCAGTTTGGGCATTAATTTAATCAAATAGATTTCGAAATTATCTTGTCAGTGACATACAACTCTTTGTAGTAGATACTGCTCAATATGAAACCATACACTGGAGGTTTACAGAACTGGCTTTACTGACAAGCTGCACCTGACAATCACCTTTGATTAATTGCCCAGCCCTACTTTTAAGTTAGTATTGTTGTATGAAGTATTTTCCTTCTCTGAATATTTTATTGTTAATGGATCAATCTGAGCTCTTCTTATGCACTGTTCACTCCAGTGCCCTCTTACATAGATCCTTTTGCTGCTCCAAGACCTAATTCTGCATCCTGGATATTGTGCACTTATCTCCAAAAGTCTACTTTCCTACCTTCTCTGCTGTTCATGATATATCAGGATATTTCTTTCTTCTTTTTTTTCAGGACTTTACAAAGCCTAGTTTACACCATTGCTGAGCATCCAGGCATACTGCTTAATGTCCAGAGGGGATGAAAATATAGTAGCCTGCCATCGTGTCGCAAAGTCTTTGCTCCACTAAACAATAAATCTTCTTCCCGCAGGCCCTGACATGCAGTTTAGCTCCGGTCAGGCAAAGTAGATGACTTGACAGCCATGTAGTTATTTATATTGCTATTTAGCAGACACTTTCAACTAAAAGTTTACCTGCAACAGAGAAACACTCTCTTTTGTATCATATTTCAGTCTGGTCTCATGAGAAAAGTAACTATTTTTCAAGCTGGTGATATTGATCATGATTTTGAGAGGAAAGGGAGGAATGTCCACCAACAAAACCTCTGTGGGACACACTCTGATCATAGGAAAATATACAACACTGTACAAATCCATATCAACTTGACAACTGACTAAAGTATAGGGTTCTGATACATACATCTGAGAACTATTCATTCATTTTCATTTCGGCTTAGTCCCTTTATTAATCTGGGGTCGCCACAGCTGAATGAACCGCCAACTTATCCAGCATATGTTTAACGCAGCGGATGCCCTTCCAGCTGCAACCCATCTCTGGGAAACATCCATACACACTCATTCACACACATACACTACGGACAATTTAGCTTACCCAATTCACCTATACCGCATGTCTTTGGACTTGTGGGGGAAACCGGAGCACCCGAAGGAAACCCACGCCAACACAGGGAGAACATGCAAACTCCACACAGAAACGCCAACTGACCCAGCCAAGGCTCGAATCAGCGACCTTCTTGCTGTGAGGCGAACGTGCTACCCACTGCGCCACTGTGAGGCCCATCTGAGAACTAGAGGTGATCAATTTTGACTGTGGCGTCATTGCACAGGCTAAGCCAAATTCACACTATGCAGTGAAGTGTGTTCATTCTTAAAAGGTTCTTAAGTTATTAGAACCTTTAACTAAGGAACCGTTATATCCTGCATCATTCTTTATGGCGAAATGTTCTTCAAACTTAGAAATAATTTGTCCTTTTAAGAACCATTCACTGAAAGGCTCTCTGGGGAACCAAAATGGTTCTTCAATGCCATCACTGCACAACACAATGATGATACAGTACTACAAGATGTTTGGTCAAGAAAAATGAATGAATGCATTTTTTTCTCAAAATTCACAAGTGATTCACAAGATTTTACTGTTTATAGCATCTGTTTTGTGATTGACTGGATTAGTTCCACTTTGTGACAGCAAACTTCACCGAAAAGTTTTGTATTGTGGTTGCCTTTTGATGAAATAACTTAAAACAGCCTTCTGTCTGAATTATTTGCTGCTTTCCACCACTTTTGCTTTTATTCTCGTGCAGTGAACTGTTAACTAAACTGAACAAACAATCAGAGCTCCTTGTTTTACTGATGCCAGCAGATGCTGATTTATCACGCTCAGTTGGTCAAAAAGACCCTGATGGGGTCCGATTGATGCCAACAGTGGGAAATACACTGACAAAAGGCTAAAGTCTAATACTGACTGTGACTTGATAAATCTTATAAGATTAGAACAAATCAATAAACTTGAGTATGACATGTATGATGACCCCTATGAATCCTGCACCCTTTCAGAAAAAGCATTCTGCAGCTTGTAGCAAAACAATCATTCCATTTGCAGTCTACAGGATGCCACCATAGAGCACATCACGGTGCATTCTTTAAAGAACAAAATAATACCGTTTGGGAAAATTAACAACAAAAAATTACCATTTTTGTTGTTGTTTAAATACAATATACTGTATGTAGAGAAAAAAATGTGTGTGTGTGTGTGTGTGTGTGTGTGTGTGTGTGTGTGTGTGTGTGTGTGTGTAAAATTTATAGCAAACACTATTTTTGAACCATACTATAGTAAAACTGAATTTATGTTATGCTACTTCTACAGTTGATGTGGTAAAACAACTACAGACATATGAAACAATAACTAAATACTGTACAGTTTTTTACTATGATAAATTATAGCCTACTACACCAGTTTACTTTAGTAAAAACTCAAGTCTACTACAATATTTATTACAGTTTATCAGCTCACTAGGTGATACCACAGCGTGCTGTAAATACTATGATAAATACAGTAAAAACACTTTACTATAGTTTGTTTTAAAAACTAAGTAGCATTATTTACTATAAATTACTATAGTATTTTTTTCATGTGGGCGTTTCTGACAAAATTGTTTTAGTTTGACTGTTTGAACAATATAGCCATCCTTCCAATCTTTCCTCGCATCCGCGGTCACACGCCCTCTCCTTCCCGACACATTAATTATTACTCCAGTCCCAAGATATTAATGCGTTTTTTCGCAGTCTCCGCTGTTTTAATGCGCTTTCCGAGTTTCTAACAAATAATTCACCCTGTCTCGGGCGCGTGATGTCCTGCAAATTGAAAGATGGCGCGAAAGAGGTGTTGAGTCGGTGCGCGCGTTCAGGTGCACGGCACACACACACACACACACCTCCAACAAAATCTACGCACTCAGCTCAGTCTGAATCATTGTCCTGCAGCTGCACGGACGGACTCAGCTGCTCTGTCTGCCCAGGGAAGGCACGCAGAGGACTGCCATGAGCTATCGTGTCCAGTGACCCGCTGGCGATGGGATCTGACCGGCATACTGATACGCTCCGCCAGCAGCGTCAGCACCAGGCAGCGCGACAGACGCCAGGGCGCCGCCACTTGGCTTTTCGATAGAGTTGCCCGTTTCTTTGCGTTTTGTAGTATTTTGACGTCGCGCATGCGTTGCTGTGTAGTTGAAATTGCCGGAGCGCTTCTTGAGACTAAGTTTGGGCTGCAGGTGCCTGTCGGTCGATGATGAGAGGGATGCGGATCGCTGGGGATCAGTGGCGCGCGGGGATCTTGTGTCTGCTCGTGCTCGTGGCTTTGTCGCTTGGTCGTAGCCCACCAGCGCACAGGTAAGACACAACATGCATGTGTATATCTGAATGATCAGTCTGCCTGCATATTATTCAGAGCCATGTTGAACAAGATGGATAAACAACTGGTTTCCCTAGCTTGTAGGTTGGTTTCAGAAAGGTTTAGGGCACTTTTTTAGATAAACACCAGGCTGATAGACTTAAGCTAGACCATCTTGGCCAGACTGAGACCTGTCAACTAGGCTAGGAGACCTATTGAACCTGCTGGCTTTGCTACACCTGGTTTCTTTCATTTCTGAAATATCTTCCTCAGTGTAAACGAACCAAGCAACATGTCATACGTCAAAGTCACCGTGGATAAACTACTCAAAGGCTATGACATCCGCCTCAGGCCTGACTTTGGAGGTAAAGACATTATTGATTTAACCTCATGAACCCTTTCCTGTTTCCTCTGATGGATGTGACTGTTTTGATGGATCATTGACTGTGATGAGACCATGTGTGAAAGAGATTTTTTTGGTTTGCAGGTCCTCCGGTTGATGTTGGTATGAGTATCGACATCTCCAGTATCGACATGGTTTCTGAAGTAAACATGGTGAGTCCACATGCTGCTCTCATTGTTTAATAGATGGTGGGCTTTTAAGGAACGGGACATCTCTGTCAACACAACCATATTAAAGCTACAGTGATAAATAAAGTAGGTGAATAGACTACAGTGTGCTCTCAGGAAAAAGCCATGGGCTGTTTTCTTTCCTGCTCATATAGAAGCACAACTGACTGTAAGATCAGAGAGACATTGTGTTCATTTTGCTTGATGATTGTTTTGGCATTGAAGCTGACGGGACATAATCCTTTACTCAGCAAATATGGACAGAATAAGCAATTTTGTGATGGAAGGCACAAAGACACAATATACTGTACGCACACCCGCAGGTTGGGGTTGGTTGAAGTGATCAATGTGTAAATATAACAAATTGTAAAGTCACCTTGAAATAAATATGATGAAGATGATTATAATGGATTGCTGAATGTATACTGTAGCTTGTGCTGGTTCCAGTGAGAAGTCACTGTGCGGTGTTTCTCAGCCTGTTTAACCTGATGTTTTTCAACACATTTTAAGGATGATTCTCCTTGTTTCAAACTATTTTTATTTACAGAAACTCTAATGTGGAAATATTAAAAATCAATAACAAATTTAGTTATTCCACTAGGTTTTACCCATTTGTCAGCAGGAAGTTATTATTACATAAATATAATACATTTAATAAGATCAAGAATTTTATATATGTTTTAATAAGTTCAGCCCAGAATAAGTATGTTGGTTAATTTTTACATAGGTGATACATTGTGTTGCAGCATTATTTCACCCATATTTTTTATTTTTATTTTTACAAAGTGATTTGAAACACAGACCTAGAAACTTAACTTGCATTAAATATGCTTATGAAATATATACTATCACTTATTAATTCAATTTTGATGCAGAGACCATAATGGGAAGTCTCATCTTTGACCATTTTATGAACTTCCAAAAAAAAGAAGCAATTGAGGGACATACAGTAAGAAGGTTGTCAAGGATAGACCTCTTGTATTTATAATGGCAAGAAACCGATAATGAAACTTTGAAAAATTTGATGGAGGTTTTGTCTACTAAATGTTTGATCGAGTCAAATATTTTGTCAGTTAAACAAATGCATATTGTTAAATGACTGAACCATCTTTTGAACTCACTCAACATCTGTTACTGAAGCCTCATTTTCATTTCTGTCAAAAGTGATAGAAAAATATTATGCTTTTTGCACTTTTAACTTTCTTTATTGTATAAGGTTTCTGTTTGAGTTTCAAAAAGATCTGCAGCAAAGAAAAAAACAACATTCCAAAGTGAGGTATTCTCTTTATTAGTAAGCATTGCTTCTGAACGTCTTGATTTTACTTCTTGAGTTTTCTTTTTCTTTGTCACAATGTATCAAATTCAAGGCTTTTTGAGTTTCATTAGTAGGGAATTCATAAAGAAGAGATTCTGTCACATCAAATATACTGATACACATGTAACTTACACAAAACGTACACAAACAGCAAACATTGTAAACTTTTGTGTGTTTTAATATAACTCTGTGCATTTGACAGCTTGATAGTCATCTTTATGAGTGCGTATTTTGAGTCTGTATGCTCATAAAAACATCAGGAGTTTACATTGACAAAGCCTTATAGCACATACAGATGTTTGTTTGTGGTTCCCAGAGTTACTGAGGCTACAGCTGTAGAGGCTCATCCTTCTTTTAAAATGGGCTGGGGAACAAAAGCTCATTTGCGTTTAAGAAGACACAAAAACAGGCTTTTGAACAGTATACTAAATTTTCCATGAGATACAGTAGATCTAAACTTATTTAACATCTTGTAAAAAAAAAAAAGAAGCTCATATTAGGACCCCTTAAATATAGCACTGCTCTGACTAAACTCTACTAAGGGTCCCTCTTTTTCCAGTGATGATGGTGCTGGGCTTAGTCCCAGTCATTTTCTTTTTTTAAAAGACTGACTATTTGCAGGATAATAGTAGATAATAGTAAAATGCATCCTGAAATACGTTTCAGGTGTAGTCTTGTCCACCCCCCTGATTTTCTAGGATATTCCCGGTCTAAAGTTGAGTTTGTCACTTCTGTTATGACAAGGTGTCACATTCCCCATGCTGGAAAAAGCTTTTTTTGTGAATTATGGATAGTGGGTCTGAACAAAAGCCATTTCTGTGATGGTTTGTCATACATTAATTATTTTATCAAGCGGGAAGCCTTTCAGGGAGGACACACTGCGGTAAGAGGCTCAGCACAGAGATAGTTAGCATTTGCAGCAGCTCTATCCCTTGTGGCAAAGTCAAGGTACTAGAAACAAGTAAGAACAAGAAACACAACATAAACCAAAGACATCTAACAAAATTTAAACAGGACATGATGTCACAAGATAGAAGGAATAATTGCTCAATCATGTCTTATTTTTATGTATATGTTCATAGTAACAATGTTGTCTTATCTAACCTTCTTCGTGTGGCTGTTTTTATTGATACTAGTTACTAGTAAATTTTGGCTTGATTTATTTGAATGATGTGAATAAAGTCATGTTTGATGAATTGGTTGCTGTAATTGCTCATATTGTTGTACATTAGAGACTAGCATTTAAAAGGAGCTGCTTTCATGATGATCCACAGAAAAAAAAGGGATTTATGTGGTAATCCAAAATAATTTGATGTCAAAAAATATTTTTTCAATCACTGAATCATCCTAAATACAGTAATGTTACACCTACAAAAGCTAAACCTAAAGTTTTAGGTATAAATAGAAATGGCAGGTTACACCATGTTGCTTAAAAAAATTCTATTAATATTGGTCAATTTAAAATTTATCGGCATATATTGGATATTTCATTTTGGATTTAGATTAACTTTGATGCAATGCTCATTTAAAACTCTTAATGACACTAATAACCTTTTTTGTTGTTGAGAAAATTGTTGACCCGTAGCACTTAAAACTCTTAATATCTTTCTAGATTTTCTAAGCACAGAATTTTAATAACTGATTTATTGGCCACTAAATGAAAACAATTACCATCTTATTGCAATCGGCCAGAACTTTAATATCAGTGCATCCCAAGTGATTTTAGAAAATCAGATATTGAACTTCATTTGTTTGCGCGCAAACTCTCTCATCCTATTTTCCCCTTGTATGTTTGAAATGAACACACACATACACTCTGACATGATTTTCATAACACTTTGCGACTGAGGCGTCAGATATCGACAGATGTGCTTTCTGTTGCTTTGCTTTTCATAGCACAGAAAATCACAAGTTCAGAGAGCCTCAAGAACCTTATCACGAGAACAGAAAGGTGATTTGGCGGAGAATTGAGAAAAAGACGAATTTAAATAGCCAATTTGGGAAACGGCGTTAAACTGGAAGATAATCTACTGCAGCTCCCATAAGAATATTGCAGAAGGTCAGCTGTTCTCAGCGCTGTCACAGCTTCATAGCAGCTCTCAGACGCTCCTGCATTGATTGTTAATGTACACTGCTGGTTACCTCAGCTGGCCTCACTCAACACGTCGTGACTGCAGCATGAGGATTCCGGTTAAGTTTGCTGTGACTCTTGATGCTGGGGTTTAACTGTTAAATGGTGTGGACTTTTGAAAAATAGACTTCTACTTTCTAGGGGTATTTTGCTGGTCTTATTGTAAATTATTAATCGGTGAAAGTCCTTTAAAAATAGTGACAAACATAAAAGCTTCATGTGAAATGAAGATCCTTTTCTGCTGAAGTTACTTAGGCAGTGCAGGTTAATAGATACTGTTCACAAATATCCAAATAACTGTTTAGATATTTCTGTGTTCATAGAATGTACTACTGTTTGTTTATCGAAAAAAAAGCCTAAAGATTTTTACGGTAACGCAAACAGCACACATGAGGTGAATTTTGTCATTAGCACAGCATGCACACAACCTGATTTTTCTAAAAAAAAACAAAAAAAAAAACACATACTTTGTTTTTTATGTGTACATTAGTTTACACATTTGAGTGCACAATGTTTTTAGGTTGAAGTGTTGGGATCTTGTGGACAAACTAAATAATGCAAAAACTATTCAAAATGCTTATGTGAGCATGGATTAAAATACTTATTAGTTATTAATTACTCACCCTCATGTCATTCCAAACCCCTGAGACCTTCATTCATCTTTAGTAAACAAACTTAAATATTTTAGATGAAATCTGAGAGCTCTCTGATGCTCCATAGACAGCAACAGTCACTAGATGTTCAAAGTCCAGAAAAGGAACCAAAAACATTGTCAAAACATTCCATGTGAAATCAGGGGTTCAACTGAATTTGAAGCTGCAAGAACAGATTTGTGCACCTAAAAACGTTAAAAATGACTTTGTTTAGCAATGCATCAGGTCGGGAAGTACATTTACTATGGGCATTTACTGTGTGTTGTGCTTCTGGCTCTGATGTCAATACATTGTAAAGTTCCAATCAAAAAGAGTAAAACAAATAATTTCAGAGCATTGGACTGTGCTACAAATAACTCTTATTCAACAGTTAGAATTTTTTATATAGTATTTTAATATGATTTGGGGTGACACGGTGGCTCAGTGGTTAGCACTGTCGCATCACAGCAAGAAGGTCGCTGGTTCGAGTCCTGGCTGGGTCGAGTCCTGGCTTTGAGGTTTTCATGTTTTCCCTGTGTTGGCGTGGGTTTCCTCCGGGTGCTCTGGTTTCCCCCACAGTCCAAAGACATGCGGTAAAGGTGAATTGAATAAACTAAATTAGCCATTGTGAATGAGTGTGTATGGATGTTTCACAGTACTGGGCTGCAACTGGAAGGGCATCCACTGTCTAAAACATATGCTGGATAAATTGGCGGCTGATTCCGTTGTGGCGACCCCTGAAGGGACTAAGCCGAAAGAAAATGAATGAATGAAAGATGATGTGGTATTTCAATAATATTTATGGACAGAGCTCTTTTCAGACTACTGCATTCTGCAATGCTAATTGCTATAAACTTTCCTATCTATAAGTGTAATTTTATAACGGTTTAACAAACCATGACCAATTCACAATTTGGTAAGGTTCATGTGGTAGGTTCATGTGGTTTAGGAAGAATTTGTTTAAATCTCTCAATAAACGTAAATAAACTATGTTATGCCTAGAAAACAAATGCAATTTGATCGTGTTTAAATAATCAGTACAGCTCACCACTTTCATAATATAATTATGCTCTGAAACTAACAGGATATTATTTTAGTAAGATGACTTCTCATACTAAGCATCAAAAGCTCAAGTAAAAGTTGATTTCTCAGTTCATGACTGATTTAAAGGGTTAGTTTGGCAAAAAATGGACATTAATTACTCACCCTCATGTTGTTCCAATCAATCTCAATCTCCTGAGACTTTTGTTCAACTTCAGAACACAAATTAAGATATTTTAGATGAACTCCACAAGCTCTATGACCCTCCAGAGACAGCACTGGCCCAGAGACATAAAAAAAAAGAAACCAAAAATATTGTCAAAAATTTAAGTGGTTCGGCTGTAATGATCTGAAGCTTCAGGAACACTTGTGTGCTAAAGGAAAACTGTACACTTGACTTTAAACATCTTGGGACTGTTGCTGTCTATGGAGGATAAGGGAGCTTTCAGTTTCACCTATACATCTTCATTTGTGTTCTGAAGATGAACAATGCTCTCAGGGGATTGAAACAACATGAGGATGAGTAATTGTTGATATCATATTTACTTTTTGAATTAATTAATCCTTTAAAAGTGTTACAATTTTAGTCAGTGTTGAATACATTGATAGATATGAAACATTTAACTGTGCATTCAACTTCCTGTCTTTTTTTCCAAGTTATCTTCTCATGAAAAAAGGCTACTTATTAAATCTGTAGAAATACAAATAAGAATAGTCTGAATTCACATAGGCTATAATGCTGCAGCTAAACCAAACCAAGGCTAGTGTATTCTTCCCAGCTTTCCATGTCCTTTGGTCTCATAGTTTCATTTTCTTTTTTCTTTTATTCTCTACTTTTAATCCCGTTGTGTCCCTCTCAAGTGAGTGTCTTCTTCAGCCTCTGTTCTACTGTTCCTCTGTGATGTCTTAAGAGTGATGAGCTCAGAGAAATGAGTTCGTTTCAGACGGCGCTGTCAGATAGAGGTGCGATAGGTGCGGCCTGCGTTTGTGTGTTTGACGCTGGTCTGCTTTAGCATTAGTGTTAGTGTTTGTGTTTGCGTGTGCATCTGTCAGGCTGCTCTGTGAAGAAGTTGAGGTGGCGGAGTGATGATTTTAAGCGGTTGTCAGGGGCAACAGCTGTTTCTAATAATAGAAGCTCAAGGAGGCATTTGTCCTAAGCGAACCTGAGGCGCACTCATCCTCTCTCTTTCACATTTCTCTCTCTTTCTGTCTCAGTCCGCACTTTCTCTGCTTTTCTGCCACGCTCACATAGATACACTTACCTGTTGTCATCTGTATGGATCTGCAAGCGTGAGATATTGTGTGTTTTATTGATATGTATAAAGTGATATGGAAAAGAAATTTGTTTTGATATTTTGAAATGAAATAAATCGTGGTACTATGGAAATAACTTTCAGAACCCAAAACTTTATTGTCATTCAATAAAAGACAATGTTTGTGATGTCACAATCTCCGAAATTATTTACACAGAAATAATGCTTAGTTTTTACTTAAGACTGGAGCAATGGCTGCTAGAATGACAGTTTTAATATCACAAGAATAAATTACTTTGTAAATGTATAAAAAAAAGAGCATTTTTTTTGTAATAATGTGTCCTGCATTTTCTCAATTAACCCTTGTGCACTTTTCAAATTTACTACCCTTTCAAGAGTTCACACTTAGATATTGCTTGATAATAATAGCAGGTTTGGCATGCTGTCCCAGGAGAGAACCCTGAGCTAATGAGCATGTAAGGGGGTACGAGGTCAGGTAGTTCTCGAGAACTCCCCCTGGTAAAGGAGGAAAGGGGGAGATGGGGTGAATGAGGGGGATTCTTCAAAAAATTAAGATGAGGGAGTAATGCTAGTCGGGCTATTTATAGTGAGTTTGGAATGATCCGATTGGTTTACTAATGATCACAGATGAGAGACCAGGCGCGATAAATCATATCACATGCTCCTCTCGAAATTAGTTTGTAAAAACTTCAATTATGTTCAGGGACTAAATTAAACTGCTGTAAAAATGCTTCAGATTAATTTTGTTTTTTACATTTTTTTGCATAAGTCTGTTAATCAACCTCAATCCTGATCAAAACGTTAAATGTTTTTAACAATTACAGGATTTTAACTCTTTAATTGCCAAATTCATAAATGATGTCACTGGTTTGGTGAAAAAAAAACAGACAAAATTACTTATTTTAAATATAAAAAGTAATTGTGTGCTGGATTTTTTTTACCTTTTATCAGTCTTGAACATGGGCAAGATTAGTAACAACATTGGCTTTGATGCATTGTTAGTGTTTGTGCAGCATAAGATTTAAATTTTTTCTCCCTAATTGACTGTTCGTGACTGTTTTTGCCTCATTGACTTCCATTAAAATCACATTTTTTGATTGCAAAGCCATGACATCATATAATCATGCATTTTTGATTGTTGGTGGTTTTCCTTGTTTTTACTGTTAATCATCAGTTGGCACCATTAACCCTTTAGATAGGCCTGTGCAAAAAAAAAGCTTAGTTTTTGGATTTTATATGGAGTATAACCGCAAATTAAAGTGTGTATGTAAGTGTGTTAGAGTGTCCTTTGCACACTTACCTTGATGTGTCTGAGAAAATCAAAATCTGCACATTAGCTCTCAGAACTACATAGATCAAACAAAAACAAAGATTTTTTTGATGTGAATGTTCATCGTCTCAGAATAAAAATGTTTTTTAGTAAGTTTTTTTTACCCCAGAGGCATGCTGTGAAGTGATTGCATAGGCATTTCCAAATCTTCTGACTGGCCTGGACATTGTGCGTGTGCTCTGTGAGAGGAATTTTAACTGAGGTTTTGCAGTACAGATGTGTTGTGCTGCTCAGTAGAGCAACTTAAACATCTCAGGTCTTTTTATATCATAACACAAATAAAGAATATTAACTGATCAAAAGCAATAGAGAAATATGTTTTTGAAAGGTGCCATAGAATGCATTGATATAACATATTCAGTTGTTCTCTGATATTTATATTTCATATATATTAAGTTATGGGGCTTAAGTAAGTGCAAAAATTCTCCAGAAATATTTTTACAGGTCCATTTTTTAACTCTAGGAATTGGATCTAATATGATATGGTAGGTTTTGTCCATATTAGGAAAGGTTGTGAATATTAATGATTATTAATGCTGTGGCTGCTTATGTCTGTGCCTGAAACTCAAACACACACACACACTTACACACACATGGAGAGAGATAGACAGTGTGATATAATCATATATACATGCAAAATAATAACAATACTTCAGTTGTCAAAAATATTTTAAAAAATTAAGTAGATTCTCATTAAATGAGAATCTTTTCATCTGATGTGGTGGAGAGGTTTATTTTAGCTAGAAGGAGTGAGTGAGTGGGATATCATTATTCGGCTAGAGTAGCCTAGTTTACTCCTGAGTTGTGTGGTCAATAAATATAGGCAGTTTCTTTATTTATATGTATATTTTATTTATATAATTATTTTTAAAATTTAGTAACTCCAGACAGTCAACTTCTTGTTCTCTTTTCTGTCAGTATTGGATTCTAAAGCTTCTCTCTTCACTCTTTAAACCTGCTGTGCACTACAAGCTTTATTTGCCCATTGCCAGATTAAAACATCACCCGGTCTCAAATCAGACATAGATGCTGTGATTATTTTATAGACTTTCGTAAGCGTCTGAGAGAAAAAGCAAAGCGAATCCACTTTGTCTGTTTAACCTTCACTCTCACTTATCTTGCTGCTTTAATGGGATCTCAACTTAATTTGTTCACCAAGTATTCAGCTGAGAAACATGGCACCTGGGGGATGGAGTTCAAGCAGAGACAGAAGTGTTTTTCAGTCTTTTCGGTCTTGACTTTACAGTTAGTCCCAACACATTAAGGTTCTTAAGAAACTCTGTTCCACAGCAACCTTAAATGTGCAGTTACAGTACATAAGGAGAAATTACTGAAAGAAGACCCAAGTTTGAAATATGGATTGTATTGTTGGACCAGGATCTCAGTTATCTTTGTTAAGATTTGAGCAATGTTCATGCTATTTTGCAGCACATTTTTGTTTCAAAGTGTTTTTCAAAAGTTTCTGCTCCACACTGATAAAATTGTAATCAAAACTCACTGAGAGCCCAAACATTATTTATCCCACGACTTACTGATCAGTATGTTCTAAAAACAGTTGGTGTGTTTGGTTTATGGTTTATGAAATATTTATGTTTCTATACCATGTTTTACCACATTGCTTTATGTTTTGCCTATTGTTATGCTATTTTCAGTGCCATTTTATTCCTTTCCCACTTGTCAACCGGCAATGAAATGAAGTTACTGAAGTGAAAATGAAGCCGTACCTATTAAAATACTGTTTGTGGTTGTTTTGTGTCTGCTTAGTGTTTAAAACAACAGTTTGTTTTTCTATTGCTTTTATGTCTTGAAATTTATCTTTTTAAGTCAGTAAAAATCAGGGAAAAGTCAGGGAATTTGGCTTAGAGTGTGAATTCTGTCTTTTAGAAATACATATTTGACATAATCTTGAGTTAGGATCCAAATATTGTATATATTTTATATATACAGTATTCATAATATATTTATATATTTTATGTAATAATATATTATATTTATTCATATACTAGTTTATTAATTTTTTTTCCATTATGAGTATGTAATTAACAAATAGCGTGTTTGCTTACCTTTTATGCATTATTAGTTCGTGATTATTCACAATTAGCTTGTTTGCCTGCCTTGGTCCCTGCATACTTCTTTTACAAATATTATTGAGAATATTACATATTTTCTTTTACTATTATTAACAACACATAACATATAGATTCTGATAATCATAAATCTGATACAATGATGTGGACGAAGTGCTAAATGCACTAAGATGGGGCCACAATTGTCAATCTGAAGATTTTTAAAACTGAGATTTACATACTTACAAATTACATACAATATAGCAAGACAAATTTAAGCAGAATTATTCAGAGTGCATGGTGACGTTTTGGAACGTAATAAGGCATAGGGGGATAACCAGAAAAGATCACAGAACACAGCCAGGAACTCTGCTTCTAACTAATGTTCTAGAGGTTCCAGCTATGATTGCAACACTGTTTGTGAATGTTTGTTGGAATGATGGATTCGGTAAACAATACATTTCTACTACTGTATGTTTGTAATGGCTAACAATGGTTTTGGGAATCACACCCCTGACTGTTGTTGTACAGAGTTTTTTGACAGACCTGATTCATTTAGCTTTAAACTAAATAATTTGTTTCTTTTGTGGTTTTTATCTGAGTGCTCAAAGTCTATTGCTTCTCATGGGATCTGTACTGCGCATTTCAAAAAAGTAGCGCTGTTTTATTCTCATATGCAACAATATGTTATTGCTTATCACTTTGCCAAATTAGTGGTGATGCCAGCATGAACTCTAACAAAGTTTAGCCACAAAGGCAGAAAAAAGTTTCAAAGTGCAACCATTTAATCACAGTATGGAGCCCTGACTACAACATGAAAATGACATTTTAAAAATGTACTCATAGTACTCATTCCAGTACTCATTTATCAAATGACAAAACTGCTGTCTCGGTGTGTACGGGAAGGCCAAAGCAGAAAAGGGTTTTTCAGAAATCTCTGGATTAGTGCAGACTTTGCCTTGATTAACCTGACCTCAAAGCAATGATGAACGCAGCTTTATTTTCCATATACTCTGGAGCATGAAGCTCCAGGGCAGCACAGTCATTATAATTATGTCGTTTTGTCGGCAGTGAAGGAGGTTGTCTTCTTAGATAATGCTTTGTGTTTTTGCACATCTGGAGGCGGTGGCTGAATGACCTTCAGTTGAGCAAAAACTGGGTGAAGGAGGTCTTTTCTGAGGGGAAGTTCAGCCTGGAGGTGGTTAACATCCACTTTGATATGTCAGAAAGGGAAGCAGATGTCCTGTCTGAGGTTAAAGATGCAGACAGACACAAAAACGAGATGATAATTTTTAGTATTTGGCTTATTTATGTCAATGAGTGTTAGCATATGCAAATAAGCATACATATGTTTTCACTGTTTGCAGAATAGTTCACCCAAAAATGTAATTTGGTGTTAATTTACTCCTCCTCAGGCCAGTCAGTAGAACATTTAAAGACCATTTTGAACTGAAACTTGTCTTATTTGCACTTTGATTTACATGCAAAACAATCAACACCTGTGGCTCCTGATGATACGTTGAGGCTATGTAAGGTGAAACAATCAGTCTGTGCAAGAAACTGAACATTATATATAGCATTATTTTCTTTAATCCACAGCCTCTGCAAATTCTGTATGAGTGAGAGAAAACTCACACATGAGGCGATGCTGTTTGTTTGCTAATTTTCTAGGTTTCAGCATCTAGCATAAGCACAAGTAAGTACCGTTTTATTGCACAATACAAAATACTAATCCTCCCTCATGAACAGTTTTACTTCCTGGGTGAGTTTGCATCCATATAATACCATTATAAGATGTTTGCATTTAAGACTATTGTGTATACGCTCTGGGCTGTTTGCCCAGGTAAACATTTTGTAAGTAACATATGTTTCTTGCACAGACCAATCATTTCAGTCATCAGTGTATCATCAGGAGCCACAGGTATTACTTTTGTTTTACCTGTATATGTTTTCAATTATTTTAATTATGTTTTTTTTTTACTCTTAACATTGTAGTAACATTTGACTTGCATTTCTTTAATTTAAGCTGAAATTATCTCAGGAGGTAAGATAGAGGAAGATATTTCAGTAAGTGTAAAGCAAGTGTGTATTGAATTATTTTGAATGATTCAGTATTTGAACTTTCAGCAGTGAAACCACACTGAACTGAACTAAACTGAACTAAACTCTGAAATCTGGACTTTACTAGAACATGTTAAGCTGCTTTGACACAATCTACATTGTAAAAAGCGCTATATAAATAAACTTGAATTGAATTGAATGATGGTGAGATCACTACAGTATATTGGTAATATCTCTGAGGAAAGTTTCCAGCACCTTGGCCTAGAATCTATGCAAAATAATAATAATAATAATAATA
>CAIGQW010000302.1:2012358-2041384 GCA_903798125.1 Danio choprae | reverse complement strand
GGAGGGACGAGGGAGCCTGGCGGAGCTGGCGGGCAGATGGCCCACGACGGAGACGAGGGAGGAGTGAGCCAACGCGGAGCCCTAGGGTCGAAGGGCCGAGGTGTAGTCCGCAGCTCGGAGGTTGGAGGAGCTGACGCTGGGCGACACCCTCCAGAGGGCGACGCTGTCAGGCAGCACCCACAAGCGAGCTCCATTTCCGGAGCTTGAGGGTGAGCTGGGGGGCTGGCTGACTGCAGCAGTGCTGGAGCTGGCTGACTGGCTGCAGTTCTGGGGGACCGTGGGAAGCTACTCATGACTCTGGAGCTGGGGTTTTCCTCAGAAAGGATAATTAAAAGACTGTCTGGAAACAGTTAACTGGAAGGGTTTTTGCTGTCTGGAAACAGCGGAAGGTTAAAATAGCCCCAGAAGTCAATGAGTAACTTCCCAGTGTCCAGCCGCTGTCCATCTGTAGAGGGGGGGGGGGAGCGGGACTCTCGCTGGTCTCGCAGAAAGGGTCTCCCCCTTTCGGCAGTTTTGCCGGCTCACACACCTGGTCAGACGGTGACTCGAGCTCCTCCATTTCGGCGCAACTCCACTCTGTCGCTCTAGGTGGTGATGGCATGTGGCCGAGGGTGGCTCTCCGTCTGCGGTAGGCTCTGGCAAGCGCTCCCTGCAGAAAGATGGTGATGCTTGGCTGGTCACTGGGTCGGGAGTGGCACTGACGAGGTCGTCCTTCATGAAGGCGGTGAATAGCAATCTTATTCTCGTCAGTGTCCACTCCACATATGCGGCTGTGTTGCCCCGAGGACCATCTTCGGACGATCGTGCTCTGCGAGAGATGATGGATGTGCAGAGCACGTCACCCGGATAGCTGTTAACATTCGCTAAACTATGGTCCTCAGGGCTGCTCTCCCCCTGCTCCAGCAGGAGGTGAAGAATCTTGGGATGGTAGATGGGGTCCAAGGAAACACGGGGGGGTGAAAAAATAAAACACTGAGGGGAAAAACGACTATACAAAAGAAAATCGGGGGAAAACATGCCGCTACTTTGGGTCCGGTATTCTGTAACAACTCGTTGCTGGACATGATCAAACAGGAACATGGGATTTAACAAAAAGACAGATTTATTGAACAAACACTTACTAGATACAGTCACTGGATTAGACAGGACACGCAGACAGGACATCGACGTTGAGACAATTCAACAACGGACAACGAAGGACACAAACAGGAGGGTATAAATGCAAGGGGAGATGATTAAACTAATGAGACAGGGATGAACACAGGTGGGATAAATTAACACTTAAGACGGCAGGAAAAACATAACAAAGGAATCACATGACAACAACAGAAGCACATGACACGACAGAACACTGACACTTTATTAATCAAGGGTCACCACAGCGGAATGAACCGCCAACTTATCCAGCATATGTTTTTTCCAGCGGATGCAATTCCAGCTGCAACCCATCACTGGGAAACACCCATACACTCTCATTCACACAAATAAACTAGGGACAATTTAGCTTACCCAATTCACCTATAGCGCATGTCTTTGGACTTGTGGGGGCAACCGGAGCACCCAGAGGAAACCCACACCAACACGGGGAGAACATGCAAACTCCATACAGAAATGCCAACTGACCCAGCCGAGGCTCGAACCAGCGACCTTCTTGCTGTGAGGCGACAGTGCTACCCATTGCGCCACCCCAATATAAATATTATAATAAGAAATACCAGTATACAGTATCTAAAAATCAATGAAAGTGAACAAGACCGGAATCTTGAGCCAATTATGTTCCAATGGCTGCACTGCATGTACTTGAAAGAAGGTCAAAACTTGAGGTCTTCAAAAAACAGTACATGACCTGAATTACTTTTTATCCAAGCCTGACGTTCATGAATTTTTTTTTTTTTTAAATAAAAAAATGTACCTGAGACAGACCAATAAAAATAGACCCAAGTCTGACCTGACAGCATTTATTTTTGAACCCGACTGAATCTGAATGTAATGATGTGTGCACCGCCTGCAGCCTCACAGTCAGCTAGGAAAATTATGTATTATTACTTGATAATATTGCCTGCTTGACAGATACAAGTTATTTTGGAGTTTGGTTTTCAACTGTGACCAGCAGATTGAAAAAATAAATGTGATTACTCAATATATCACCTCTAGAGAGACCTCTCAGCCAGATTCGAGATTCAAGAACCAGAACAAACTGTTGTATAAGTAAAAGTATTCTTTTTCTTTAACCAAAAATATTACTGACAGCATAATTTGCAAGAATTTTTTCCAAGACCTCATTCACAGGAGAATTTTACTGTTTAGATATTAAGGGATTTATTGTGAAATGTAAGGTTGTAGCACCACATTGTTGTCATTGATTGCGTCGACTACAAAAATACGGCAGCATGTGTTAAATGTGTCAATGCGTCACATTTTTATGCTCATTTTTAATAATTGTGGCTACCGCTCCAGGATAAAGCAAGTAATGATGTATTGCACGTTAGACTTGGATCCTTTAAACTACTGGAGGTCTTGTATCAGGCAGTATTTTTATTGGACTTGGCTCTTTTAAATACATAATGCTTCCCTAATGTACTTTTCGCACCGCGTTAGGCAGAATTCATGTGAAAGTCTGTCCACTACGAATAAAACAAAAACTTTGTACCTGTAAAATGACATGTAGGTGAGTTTCAGCAAATGTTTTTTTTTTCTAAAATAATTGCGGACTGACTATATATTGAATAAGTGATTTGTAAAATATCAACTGTAAGCCAGTTGTAATGTAATGCCTTAAGTAAAAATGTATTGATTTCATAGTGACAGTAGTCATCAAAAACACTGTTGCACCTTTTTTTTGAGTGGAATGGAGAGCCATGAAATGTCTCTTATGTGTTGTACAGTACATTGCACTGCAAGAGGGCGCAGTGGCTCAGTGGTTAGCACGGTTGCCTCACAGCAAGAAGGTCACTGGTTCGAGTCCCGGCTTGGCCAGTTGGCGTTTCTATGTGGAGTTTGCATGTTCTCCCTGTGTTCGCGTGGGTTTTCTCTGGGTGCTCCGGTTTCCCCCAAAGACATGCGGTATAGGTGAATTGAATAAACTAAATTGCCCATTGTGTATGTGTGTGAATGAGTGTTAATGGATGTTTCTCAGTACTGGGTTGCAGCTGGAAGGGCATCCGCTGTGTAAAACATATGCTGGATAAGTTGGCGGTTTATTCCACTGTGGCGACCCCTAATGAATAAAGGGACTTTGTCGAAGGAGAATGAATCAATTGCACTGCAAGGTAGCGTAAGTGTACGTGCATTTGTGTATTTTTTTAATGAATTTGTATTTATGTTACAGTTCATGAGCTCTCTTTCAGTCAATCACAGTACGCCTGGATTTTTTTAGGTTGTAGAGGTGACTAAAATTGTCTTTAGAGCTGGTCCAGATTCATGTCTTTCTGCAAATGGAAAGTCCTAGATAGTGCATAGTTTGTCTGGCCAATGCTCTCTCTTCCTCTCTCTCTCTACATCTTGCCCAGTACTGTATAATTTATATCTAATGTACTATGCCTGCAGGTATGGACATGTGCTGCTCTATTTGCACCTATGAGTGTGTGGCTATAAATACATATGATCACTGTTCAGATAGCCATCTCTCTGCCACTCAGAATAACAATACAGAGTAGTATGATGAAAATAAATAGAGTTTCTATTGGGATGGATATGCCTGTATTTCATACTGTTTCTGTTACACTGTTAAAAAAAAAGGAGACTTTACAACCCAAACAGACTCATCCGGGACGCAGAACGAAGAAGCAGTTTTATCATAAGTTGCTTAAAAGTAACAGCACACCGAAAGGCCACCTCGTGTGTGTTTTTGTGTTAATTAAAGCTCAACGTAATTAAGATCCAGCCAGAGGCATTTCAGAGAGAGGCTGCAGACATGACTGAGACGCTGTTAAGGCAATTACACAGAGAAATAAAGAAGGATGAAATGCGTTTCTGCAGTGATGTTTATCCAGCAGCTTGTTGGAGAACATTTAAATGACACATGAAAGAAAAATAAGCAAGCATTAGTGTGTATTACCAGCCAATTACTTGCTACGTCTATTCCACTAAATAGCGGCTGATTGGAAGTTGATTGCATTTGTTGTTTCGCTATATGATGAAGTACACGTGTGCTTGTTTAATCAATATTAGTTCGGCGTGAATTAAAGTGCTGCGAAGCTTTCCTGAGCAGCCATAGCTTTGAATATAAATCTCATTACAGGTGGAAGCAGGTGGTTGTAACCAGTGTGAATTATCAATTGACGATCATGGGGGTCAACTTTTTTGGTTGTTTGTGTAATGTTAGTTTGTGTAATACATGCTTCACTCATTTATGTATATATCTAATTTGACTATACTTTCAGGCTATTTGTACATACAAATGCCTATTTTACGAGAAAACAGTCTTGTGAACACTTGTCTGGTGCTCTAGATCTGCCATTTTTAGATTGTTGAATGAATTTTTTCTGGCACAGCTTAATTGGTGCGGTTATGCATTCACAATGGAACGAACCATTATAGGGGAGGTAAATTGTATATTTATATTATTATTTTAATTATTAACATTATTATTTAAAATGCAGTGAACTATTTCTCAGTATTAAATGGCTGACACCCATCCCCCCCTATACATCTTGCTTTGACGTCCTTCAGGGGGGATCAAGCATTAATTAGGGGGGTCAATCTCCCCAAACCTCCCTGTAATTCGCACCCTGGTTGTAACACCATCTGCTGGGAAATGTACAGCTTTAATGATTCACTTACCTGCACTGACATCTGGACAAAGATTGCTGTAGTCCAGGGGTCAGCGACCTTCTGCTTATGAAGTGATGTTGTTACTTTTTCTGGTTAAACGCTGTGCCACTGTCCCTTTCATCATTATAAACAGTTGAAAGATGATGATACTGTTACCACAGCATGACATGATTATTCAGAAACTTGTTGAGTTGAGTACCTTTATAGTCTGAAATGTCTATTCATGTAAAAAAAAAAAAAGCTTGATATGAGCTCACAATACACGATATAAGCATGCACAGTGCTAGAACCTTTTTGTATACAGAACATGTGCTGCATAGAGCTGTCACAATAGCTATGTTTCCATCCAAAGATGCAAATTTATGGTAAAAACTGGAAAATCGCATAAAATATTTGCAAATGTTTCCATCCAATGAGTCAAAGGTAACAAAATCGCCATTTCTTGGCTCCAAATATCAAAAAGAAAAATGTAATTTGCTACAGTAGGAGAAGCCAGCGTGGGGCTTTATTTACAGGTATATATATAATAAATAACTTGCCCCTCAGAAAGACAAAGACGAAACTCAATGAATAGGTGTGGGCTTTTGGAGGCACTAGACCACTATTTGGGAGCATAGCCCCTCAAGAAAGTTCTGAGAGGTAATAATACAAACCACTTTGATGACGGACTTTGGCTAAAAAGATTTTAGAATGAACCAAACAACATTTCAGATGTGCAATGTGGTCTGTCTGCTGGTTTGTCCATTAATGCTGTCCCATTGCTCCTGTTTAAAACAAAACCACATTACTTTATTAATGTGCATGATGGAATTTATTTTGTAAATGTGTTTCTATGATGGATGCCATGGTGGCTAAGTGGTTAGCATGGTTGCCTCACAGTAAAAAGGTCACTGGTTTGAGTCCTGACTGGACCAGGAGGCCTTTCTGTTTGCATGTTCTCCCCATGTTTGTGTGGGTTTCCCTTCGGGTGCTCCAGTTTCCCCCGCATACGGTATAGGTGAATTAGATTAACTAAATTGGCCTAGATTTTGGATGGGAGAGTGTGTGGTTTGCGGCACTGAGGGTTCTTGGTTATAGCAGGAAGGGCATCTGCTGGTAAAACATGTGCCAGAGTAACTGACAGATCATTCAATTGTGGCAACCCCTGATGAAGCCAATGGAAAGTATGCATAGGTTTTTTATGCACATTTTCTATACACATTACAAGTAGATGTACAACCTACAGTAGAAGTGTGTTTACCTGGCATTTAGAATAACTACTGTATTTCAAGTGTGAAAAACCCTAAAATGAATGTCAGTATGCAAGTTTGAGGAGGCGTTTAATTAAAATACAGTCTCCTGTTTTGCCAATGATAATCTCTCTTTGTGACATTTGTCACTATTTGTCTCTTTTACTGACCCCTGCTGTAAGCATACCAACTGCTTGACTGTAATAATACTGTGTTGTTTTTTTGCCTCATATGTGTAGGATAACAACCACTGCTGCATGTATGATGGATTTGCGCAGATACCCGCTGGACGAGCAGAACTGCACACTGGAGATCGAAAGCTGTGAGTGTTGTTTAGGATTTAAATGCTAAATATCATAATGGCTTGACTGCATATCACAATTAATTACGTGCACTGTATAAGTAATAGCTGAGAGAAGCCCTAAATGAGATTATTCAAATGCATTACAGTATTGTGGCAGATGAAATTACAACAAGTGCCAGATTTACTCAACGGAGCAGATTAGTGCTTAGCAGCTCATTTTTATACTTTCCATAAGGCAGAGCAAATATCAGTAACTCGACTAATGCAAACCTTAATAAATCATATTGCATAATTCATTTAAATTATTTTTTATATATATAAATGCTGAATTCCAATGGTAATCTTAAAAATGCATATGTAGCCACAATGACAAATGACTGTGTCCACACCTTTTAGTTGCTAATTTTTCATTGTGTGTCTTAGGTAAACCCTGACTATAGTGTTTTAAATGTCAGATAAAGGCTTTTGCTCATGCAAACTGTAAATCTGACTCCAAAAGTGGCTTTGTAATGAATATTTAGCTTATTTTCTTTTTCTAATCATTGTGCCAGTGGCTTGTAGTGCACAGCAATTAATTTATGATCATGTTTATTACACTGTCTTGGAGGGTGTATAATAAAAACAGCATTAGCCAGCTAATGGTTGCATGCCCGTACATATGTTTCACTATAATTTCAACAATTTGCTGAAATCATGGTAATAATATTTGTTCACAAATATTATGTTAGAAGCATAATTTGAGGCTTGAATACACCAAACGTTCACGTTTACTCTAGGCACTGGGTTGGACACTTATTTTAACTTCAGAACTTTTCTTATACTTAAACTTTGAGGCATCGATTCAACAAGGCAAAGGAAATATTCCTCAGAGGTTTTAGTCCATATTTTGTTGCTATATCTGTTGCTGCGGATTTGTAGACTGCACATTCATGATGTCTAACCCTCATTAAGCACATTCAAGAAGTGCTCTACTGGATTGAGATATAGTCTCTGTGCTGGTCATTGACTTTAGTGAACTCATTGTCATGTTCAAGAAACCAGTTTGAGATCATTTGTGCTTTGTGTCATGGTGCATTACCCTGCTTGAAGCAGCCATCATAAGATGGTACACCGTGGTCATAAATGGATAGATGTGGTCAACAGCAATACTTAAGATATGCTGTGTCATTTTAATAGTGCTCAAGGGGCCCAAAGTGTGCCAAGAAGATGCTCATCATTATACGCCACCACCATTACTGCCACCATTACAGCCTGACAAAGACAACAGATCAAATTCTGACTCTACACTCTGAATGTCACAAGAAATCGAGATTTTTATTGTCCAATTTTGATGAAGCCTATTTGAATTAAAGCCTGATGGTGCGTCTGAAATCAAAAACTTCTCTACCGTATCGTATATGGAAAATAGTATGTGAGCTGACCTCTGGTATCTCCCCACTGACCGCTGGGATCAGTAAGCCATTTTCACCCAAAGATCTGCTGCTGACTGGATATTTTTATAAAATATTTTTAGACCATTCTCTGTAAACCCCATGTGTAGATCAGCAGTTTATAAAACTAAACTAATAAAACACACCGTCTGGTTACAACAAACATGCCATGTTCAGAGTTACTGTAATCAATGTTGTTCCTTATTTTGATGCTCAGGCTGAACTTCAGCAGATTGTCTTGACCATGTATATAATACAGTCACTAATTGCATTGAGTTGCTGCCATGTGATTGGGTGACTAGGCTTTTATTTGTATTAATGAACAGTTGAACTGGGGTACCTGCTGTAAGAATCACGTCTAACATGGTTATTTTCTGTTTAAATTTCCTAAAATATGGTTAAATTGCAAAAATATATACTTTTTTCTATGTCTGCTTTTAATTTCCTTGACAATCGTCTGATTTCAAACAAGCTATAAGCACAGCACTTACTAATACAGTACATCCACTAACATGCTATGCTGAGTTTTAACTTAAATCTTTACATAAAGAAGCTGGAGTATCTTTATTGCATACAGTACAAGTAACAATTTCACAACAATGCAGCAAAACTGGCACAATCACTTGTGTAATCGTGATCCATTTATGCATCATCTCATCTATCATAAAAATACCTGCAGAGAAACAGGCTGTGCTGACTAATCTCAGCGTTTCATCTTTCTCAGCGTCTCACTTTCTGCCACTCTTTCTTCTTGGCCTCTTTCAACTCCAGCTCTCCATCTCTTTTGCACTTTGTCTCTCTGGGTGTGACAGACAGTGTTTGTAATTGGGTGTCTGCTCTGTTGGGCAGACAGCTGTAGCCCTGTGAGGCTGCTGTCATGTCGGAGCACTGAGATGCATATCACAGCATGAAGGAGAAACCTTAACACCATCATCACAGCCGACATAAACCATGTCACTTTCACACAGCACCGTGTCACCTGCACCACATTCACATCATCCATGGGACAGGACAAGAAGAGGCTCACTGAGATCTAGACAAAAAAACACAGTCTGCAAAAAGGTGTTCTTAAATGGATAGTTTGCCCAAAATGAGAATTCTGTCATAATTTACTCATCATCGCATTAGGGCAAATGTGATTATAATAAGATCTTTGATGCTTTAGCTCATGTAAACACATTAATTAAGTGATGATTAAGCTTAAAATCATAGTAACCACATTAACGCTTAAGCTATGTGGCTTAAATGGTTTTAATCACAATAAATAGGCATGTAAACACATAAACCGCAATAGTACCGCTCTGACCAAAGTCCACATGCTCAAACCTATGTGCAGTTTATGAAAAGAACCTATAACAAAACATTGAGCAAGACATGATCTTGAGCAGAAATTATGTAAACTTGTGATATTATGTTCAACACAGAAGCTTGGAATCTTGTATAAAAACAGACATCACACTTTTTTTGAATTGTATAAAATTCAGTTTTTTCTATATTTTCAGTTTGTCCAAAAACATTTTCTTAAATAAAATACAAAATAAAATAACAACTCGTAAATGCGACACAGGCTCATTGGGAATATGTGCACAGAGCTACTTTTTTGGGAAGCGCAAAATATGTGCCTGGAGCTCCGTATGGCTCCATTTTGTGTGTGTAAAACAAAAGCAATGGGGTGGAATGACGCCACCGACAACTTCTGTTCCTTTTCATGCTATACTGCTTTCACACCACACATGCAAGCAGAGCTTAATCAGCGCATGTTTTTTTCGCCATCCATGTTAACAGATTGGAGCTGTCATACCGCACACAGAAGCAGCGCAACAGCGTGGAGTGTAAGCAGAGCTGAAACAGCAGCTGGGTCTATTTTTGCCATGCTGCTTATGCTCAATTAATGAGACAATGTAATGATAATGAACACAAACATATTGGTCCCTATCATACACCTTTCGGAATAAGGCTCAAGGCGTGTCTGGCGTGATTTGTTGCTATTTTCAGAGCAGCGCAACCATAATTTTCACATTTTGCGCCACATTGTTTAAATAGCAAATCCATTTTTTAGTTTATTCATGACAATTTGCATTGGTATAATGTTATTATTATTAGCAGTATCATTTATTATATGCATATTTATATTTCTTTTAATAAAAACAAGTTTAGATTTGTCCACCTGTCAGGTTTTGGAGACATATGCGTCACCATATGGATCATAAGAATAGGATATGTGTTTGGATATAACTGTGTGTTTGGTTTGTTTTTATGACCACACTTCGTTATTATTGTTCATTTATTCATTTGCTGGAAATTAGAACTGAATTTAGAAATAGCTTTGAAACAAATCTTTGCGCTTAACAAACTAAATTAAATATGTAGGCTAATGAATGTCTTCAACGGAGTGTGTAAAACACTGTTTTCTTATCCATGAAAGTAAAGTAGTAAAGAGTAAAAGTAAAGAGAAAGTAAAGAGGCCGAATGGAGGAGGCTGATTCTTTATCCTCACTGCAGATGGTCTGTTTAACTGTTTTCTCGCTAGTGAAGTGTTCAGTTTATCCACTTACAAAGTCGGGATGTAAATAGCAAATGCGCCATGGTGCAACACAACTGACTCTTAAAGGGAATGTGAGATAAGACTCTGATTGGTTTAATGCACGTTATACTCAAAACACACCCATAACTCATTAAGAGAATAAGCACAAACCTGTTAGACCATGCGCTGCAGAGTAAAGCGTATTTTTCCATCCTTAAAATAGCAAAAGTGGATTTGGACACGCCCTTAATGCTTTTGCGCCATGCGCTTTAGACTTTGCGCCTATATCGTTTAAATACAACCCATTGAATGACAGTGCTTAAGTGCTTTTCACTAGTTTGATTATGTATAAATATAGTTATGACTAAATTGTTTAAATACTATTATAACTATACATCATGCTGTCAATCAAAAATGAAAATTACATGATATCACAAGTCTTCTGAGTGTGCCTGAAAAGACATGAATGCCACTTCTCAGAGCTTGAGAAGCATACAGTTCGTTATAATGTACATAATAAAATAAAAGACCAGCAAGCATTAGAGGAAGTTGCCACGGGCCTTGGTGCAGATGAAAAGTATAAAAAAAAGTGTTCATATATATATATATATATATGAAGAGAGAGAGAGAGAGAGAGAGAGAGAGAGAGAGATAGATAGATAGATAGATAGATAGAATAGACAGGGATAGATTGATCTCTGCTACAGCTGCTGATCAGGGGCGCGGTGCAGACACTGCCGGTGTGAAAGACAAATGCCTGTCCACTGCTTCTGCTCTGCTTGTGAGTGCAGTGTGAAAAAGTCGTAAGGCTTACCTCTGTATGGATGGCGTATTTCCCTGCATTAACAGTTTGTTTGCTAACTTACCTTGATGTCATCAAAGTTGGGATGCACAGCGGACCGTGGTACAAACAAAAAAAAGCAGTGTGAAATCATGGTAAAAGCATTTGGCCGCAACGGCTTTTCTCTTCTAGTTTGCTTTTGAAAACTATTGGTTGTGTTCACAGTGGCCTTGAAACTTGAAAATCCTAGTGGACTTACGAGAAGGACATGCAAAAATAGTAAGAAACAAAATGTAACACATATAATTAAGTTTATAAAATAATTTTGCGAATTATTATTATTATTATTATTATTATTATTATTATTATTATTATTATTATTATTTTATGTATTATTATTATTACAGGGCAAAACTCGCTCTCTGGATTATGATAGAAACCTTGACAACTACTTGTATGTTTGGTAAATACAAAAACTCTTTATGGTCTATTATTTTAATAGAACCATGGTCAACAGAGTCAACATGGTCAACTTGATACAAGTTTTGTTTAAAACTGCCTTTTGATGAGGATGTGTGAGGAAGTGTTGCCTTGTCCACTTTTTATGAGCTAAGCTTTGGACTTAGGTGAGCTAGGTTATAGAGTTAATAAAGAAGGCAGGTGCAGGTCATGATTTATTTTTACGTGGCTAACGTATTTCTAAGATTTTATTTACACTAGTGCATTTTAGTTTTAAAACATATACGCTTTGTTACGGTCATTCTTGGCATCCACACTCTCCAGCATCTTTGAAAAACAAAAACGAATAGATGCAGCTATACACATCGCTCATTGTCTGGTGTTCTGGACTATTATATAGCATTCCCTGATTCAACAAGCCTCTCTCATATGACCATTGCACCACTGCTAGATTGGATGAACAGATGTCTACAAAATATGGGCAAACCCAGTGACCCTGAATGGTCACATATCAAGCATTTAGGTTGTACATTGTGGAAAGAGATTGTTTTTCTGAAACGCAGTAAAACAGCAATATGGTCGAGGGGAGTTTTCATTCTACAACACTGTTTTAGATATGCAGAAATGCAGCCTAAGATGAAGAATTTGAATTTACAGTAAGTTCATTTGGTTTGATTTACTGTTTTTTTCTGGATCTGGCAACACTGATGTACCTCATTCTGAAAGACAGAGATGACTCTGATATATGGAGGATCGTTAGGGCTACATTATTACGCATTTACACTTCATTAACAATTCATTTAGCGATGTGCAGCCTGTGCAGTGTTGTAAATGGCAATATCATGAACTGAATTTTCTGGAAGTTAGTTTGGCTGTTTAATGCAATTGACACTTCAGTAAATTACAGAACTGTTTACGTACTGAATAAGATGAATCACTGTAAGGTGAACTGACAGCCAAATAGAAATGTAGCGTGTTTGTGACATACAGTATGTTACTTTAAATTTGTATAGTAAACACAGATAAAGGCGAAAATGCCAAAATGTTTCATTTTGGAACATGCAATTTCAGACTCAAACATTAGAAAGAAGAGGATGAAAAGATTGAAAAATTCAGAAAGTGTCGCAGACAGCAAAGGGGGGACCAGCATGAGGATTACGGCTGCGCTTCAGTCACTCTAAGCTGATGTTTCCTTTGATTGAGCTTAATGAAGAACAGGGAAAATTGACTATCAGAAGGCTTCATCCTCTAATTAAGCTTTAATGTTCTGCAGGACTGTGAGATTAGAGCTGTGAGTCTGCAGGGACAATCGTGTCAGTTAGACCTGTGTTCTCACCGCAATCACATGCTGATTTACACCACATGACTGTGGGAACGTGACCGAGCACACTTTCCCTTTGAGCCTTTTGTGAAGATCTGTGTATTTCTGAGAGCCTTTTTCTGTCCCTCTTTTGTCTCTCAGATGGATACACCACAGATGACATTGAGTTCTACTGGCAGGGAGGAAGTTCGGTGACAGGGGTGGACAACATTGAGCTGCCGCAATTCTCTATTATTGATTATAAAACCCTGTCTAAGAAAGTGGTGTTCGCCACAGGTACAGTGTGCTCTCTGCATGTCCATGAGATGAATAGACTGTCTTTCGAGATGAGTCAGCCCTCTTCTGTCCTTCACTTTATGCCAAAATTACCTTTACTTCAAGTTCAAAATAGAGTCCTGCTGCAAATGATTTTTTTTGTTTGTTTTTTAGCACAGAATTTCAAAAATGGCATGCTTAGCTGTAATGTTGTTCTTGTTTAGCTTTTAAAAGGCATGGTTTTATATAACATGGAGTCACAGGAGCTTGTTCTTTGATTTTACTTGTAAATCAATGTCTTCAGGGTAACACTTTATTTTGATGATGTCCTTTATGCATTCTGCTGACTAAACGAAATCTTTGCAACTATATGTAAACAAGCAGTCATTGGAGATTTAGTATATTGCTGAGTATCTGCTGACTCTTTAATTTAATGCTGCTTCAAAACACATTTTACTGACTGTAACTTTGCAAGTACCTTAACGAAACGGTTATTACATAACTCTTGTTCCCCGATCTACCGTGGCAGAGTGAAGCATATGGGATCGCCAGTGGGGATCGCGCATAGCAGGCACCTATACCCAGAATGCGGGCTGACCGAGCGGGCATGCCAACAACATAATGGGCCAGGCACCCAAATCCTCCGCTGATTCAGGTGCTGGGGGCCTCAGAGGAACTCCGTAGGGTTTGCCAAATGGGGAACTCAATTGGACAGAGTGAAAAAAGCACATGTATCTTGTATGTGTTAGAGAGAAAAGCTCAGCAATCATGTTACAACACCAAACCCAGCACACGTAAGGAAATTGCCTCCACTTGAAGATTATAAAAACTTGTAAATGTATTAGGTGTTTCCCAGCCCGCAGCTCTACTGATGTCTGCTCGAGAGGCACCGCATGCTAACGCCCAAGACAATCTAAAGCTCTTAGTGCGGTCCACATAAAATTGCAGAGCGTGAACGAGACAGCAAAGAAAGGGCTGGGTCTGCCTCCTCAGTGGGCAGTGCTTGCAGGCTCACTACCTGGTCTCAAAGGGTGTGGTAGGAATCCTGGGCACATATCCAGGCCGGGGTCTCAGAATAACGTGAGAGTAAGCTGGCCCGAATTCCAGGCACGAATCACTGACCGAAAATGCCTACATGCCTACAGGGCGTAGGCATGCCTCGTAGAGGGTGCTCTAGCCTGAGTGATGGTGTTAACCACCACAGCCGGTAGGACATCTAAGTCTCCCTCGGTTCATCTATGGGCCACACGTGGAGGTTCCAGAGATCTGGGCTTGGGTGCCAGATGGTGCCCTGTCCCTGAGAAAGAAGGTCCTTCCTCAAAGGGATCTGCCAGGGAGGGGCCGTCGTGAGGAGAGAGAGTTCTGTTTTCTGGAGTTCTGATATCCAAGTCCGGTTGGGCCAGAGGGGCAACTAGCAAGACCAGCTCCTCGTCCTCCCTGACCTTGCACAGTATCTGTGTGAGTAGGCCGAGGGGGACCTTGGTCAGGGAACAAAAAAACTGGCAATGGGTCCTCGGAGGAAGCAAACAGGTCGACCTGGGCTTCCCTGAAGCGCGCCCATATCAGCTGCTCGGGGTGGAGCCTCCATTCTCCCGGGCGTGGAAGCTGCCGTGGGAGCGCATCGGCTGCAGAGTTGAGCTCACCAGGGATATGAATAGCACGCATCAATTTCAGCTGCGTATGACTCCAGAGGAGCAGACGGCAAACAAGCTGAGACATGTGATGGGAGTGGATGCGGATGCGGTTGATATACGCCACCATCACTGTGCTGTCTGTCCTGACCAGCACGTGCTTCCCCTCTAGCACCGGTAAAAAACGTTGCAGAATGAGATACACGGCCAACAGCTCCAGGCAATTGATATGCCATTGCAACCAGGTACCTTTCCACGGACCCGTGCTGGAAGAAAATGACATGCTTGGACACTTGTTCTAAAGGCACTCCGGCCTGTAGAAACGCAGGGTCCGACCAAGGGCTGAAGCGCGATGGCACAGCGGAGTAACAGTCACTGTGCATGCCCGCGTGCCATGTGCGTCTGGGGATCCGATCGTGGAGCCAATGCTGAAGCGGTCTCATATGGAGCAACCCGCAGAAACTGACGGTGGCGTGGAAGAATGGAGACATGAAAGTACGCATCCTCAAGGTCTATTGCTGCAAACCAATCCTGAGAACGGTCGCACCGGAGGATGCGCCTCTGTGTGAGCATTTTGCATGGCAGCTTGTAAAGAGAGCGGTTCAGAATGCACAGGTCTAGGATTGGCCGTAGCCCACCGCTCTTTTTGGGCACAATGAAATACGGGCTGTAAAACCCTCTCCTCATCTCGGCTGGAGGGACCGGCTTGATTGCATCCTTCGCCAGGAGGACAGCAATCTCCTTGCGCAAGAGAGGGGTGGACACAGGGCTGATCCTGGTGAAATATACGCCCGTGAACTTGAGAGGCCGAGCAGCCGAGGTGGATGGTTTGGCGGGGGAGCGGTCTTATGAGCCCACCGATAGATGACTTCACCCCTTCGCACACGACTGCTCTTTCACCGCAGTGAATTCCTGGGTGAATTCACAGACGATGTTGCCAAACAGGCCAGCCTGAGATATGGGTGTGTTAAGAAAGCAGCGCTGCTCTGTGGTGAGAGCAGACGCGCACGCAGATCGGGCAGAGAAAGGTCGGAAAAGCACGGCCATCATATCTGCTTCTAGATCCAACCTCTTTCTTACCAGCCCGGAAGGAGGGAGCGGGTCCGGATCCTCGTCAGATAATGACAGCCCACTCTCCGATGCAGCGATGGACATCTGGTCCTCTGTGTCATCGAGTGAGAGGGTGACCAACTGGGCGGATAGATCGCTTCTGTCACTCGAAGTTTGGATGGAATGAGCTGAGGAGTGGGAGGTCCATGAGCCCGAGGGCGGCGAATTGACCCCTACTGTAACCCTCAGATCTGCCCAAGTGCCAACCAACTTGTGGGGGACAACAGGGGTGGTTCACCCTTTTGCAAGAGCGAGCATCGATCTTAGCTGTGCAACAGACATGTCATCGCAGTGATGGCATGCAATGCCCGCGAGCACCGCATTAACATGCTGGACCCCTACACATGCAACACAGTGCTCGTGCCAATCATCCGGGGACAGGGAACCACCACATCCAGAAACGCACAGTCAGAACGACATCTTTAAAAAGACGCACTGCACGACTTTGTTGCTCTTTTAGGAAACTTGCTCAGTTACTCACCGCTCTAGGAGAACCAGATCAGAGAACACCCAGGGACAGGAGGATGGACCCAGCTCGACCGTCTGCCAATGCGTTGTCATATACTCTGGGACCTGGAGGAAACAGCCTGTTGATCGCCGGCAGCTTCTCTCACACTCTCTCTCTTTCTCTCTCTCGAAGTAATTTTGGAGATAAACTAAAGACTCTCTTGCATGGGTGGCATCTTTACACACAGCCAGTTGTGATTGCTGCCAGCTGCGTACGCTGACGCAGCCAATTCATTGGCATTTCATTGGCCCATTTTATTACTCTTTCAGATGATTGGCTTTCTGGCGAAATCCCCATAGTGGAAGTTTTCCTTCCTGCTGGGGAACTAGGGCTGCATGATATACAGAACTATGGTCATTATCATGATAATAATTGTATATGCAATATAAGTTTCACAGAAAGGTGAAATCAATTAATTTATTTTATCTGCCAAGCATTAATGTGTTGCACGCATAGGTTATGTTTGCTAATGTGGTCAAATGCCATTGGCTAGATTACAAACGGGGAACAATAGAGAATAAGAATCAGAATATCTGGTTTTCAGTCAATAATGGTTTCTTTAATGAGTCTAAATGTTTGCACATTGACATAGTTTTTTTTACCTGAATTAGATTTATATATATTCTAAAAGATTATTAAAATATATCTATTATATTTTCATTTTAGTATGATCATAAACAAATGATTTGAAAATAATAGCTAATAATAAAAATAGCATTTGTTCTATCAGAATAAATGTTGTTGTCGCAATACTCAACAACAAAATCTCATATTGCATATTTTCCCAGTATTGTGCAGTCCTACTAACTCAATCTCTAATTAAACAGTCTACTTGTACTCCAGTGTTTATTAACATTTTATTTATAAAACATACTAGCTTGTATTTTCATGCTAATTATGTTTTGGATATTAGTATATTAGCTACTAGTGCTTACTTTTTTTTAAAGACATACTACAACTTATTCATTAGGAACTATTTATTAGATACTAGTGTTCATTTATTAATAACAACTATTAAAAAGACAGTTCTTTTTCGTTAGATGAAATTATAGAAACATTAGATACAACTACAATAGATACTGGTACCTTTTATTTAATAGTATTACTAATTTGGTAGATACTAGTACGTAAGTAGTTAACAAATAAGAATTAATACTTAAAGAAAAAGATACTAGTAGTTAAAAAAATTCTAGTACTATTACTATGTGAATGGATACTAGTACATTTTTTTATATATAGTTAAAACAGCATACCATACAGTGATGGGTAGTTGACATGTAGTTGCAAATTAATGTTGGCAGCACTTTAATTTACACATTAAGTAAAAATACTATAAAATAATGTGCAACTCTAAAAGTTAATCACAGTAAGCTGCTACATAAAGTCTGGTCCAGTTTGTATCTTTTCTATTCAAGACCTAGCCATATCGATAGCACTGTGTCAGACCGAAAGGTTAAATGACTGACCATACTTTATATTTCTGCATCTTTTAGGGAATACATTTGAAATGATAACACAATAGTAGACCAGTGAAGGTTTATCATCTGAATGTGTTTCAGTGAACTTCATTGACTTATGATACTTCAATTTCTCACTTTCAGGGTCATATCCTCGTCTGTCTCTCAGTTTTAAATTAAAGAGAAACATCGGATATTTCATCCTGCAGACCTACATGCCTTCAACCCTGATCACCATCCTGTCCTGGGTCTCCTTCTGGATCAACTATGATGCTTCAGCTGCAAGAGTTGCACTAGGTGTGTTTGTAGACATAGACATGTTCCTGGATTAACATCTATGTTGATTGTGGAACAACATTCCAATCAGCCAATCAGAATTAAGGGATACGTTTACCGTTTATGTTAAGTTCAGGCTTACGCTTAAGTTTATGCACTTTTACATGATTTTGTGTGATAATAGTACCAAATGTCTCCACAAGTATAGCAATACCAGTAATTTTTGACCTTGTATGGAAATTTATTTTGATCCCCGTGAGGAAAATTACTTTGGTGTAGAGGTATAGGGTTGGAAAAATAGACAGAATATATAGTATGTGCAGTATAAAAATTATATTGTCAGTGCGGAGTCTCCATAAAACATGAAAACCCAACTTGTGTGTATGTGTGTGTGTTTGTGCAAGGTCACATCAAACCATCCCTAAGAGACATATCCATTGCTTATTATGTGTGTTAGACCAGTTTCTAAATAAGCTCTACTGGCTCTCTTTAGGAATCACCACCGTTCTGACCATGACCACAATCAACACTCATCTTAGAGAGACGTTACCCAAGATCCCTTATGTGAAGGCCATAGACATCTATTTGATGGGCTGCTTTGTGTTTGTGTTCCTGGCTTTGCTCGAGTACGCCTTTGTCAACTACATATTCTTCGGCCGTGGACCACACTTGCAGAAGAAAGTGGCAGAAAAAGCTGCAAAAAGCAACAATGAGAAGAGTCGGTTGGAGAGTAACAAAGTTCAGGTGGGTCATATTATTTGTTTTCTGTATATTTTGATTTATTTCAAGATTTTATTGTGAAGTCTTACAATTTCATATTGAATTAGTTACTTCTTCGTATCAGTGAAATTTACTGACCTTTTGTGGGTGAATTTTTTAAAGTAATTCATAAATACACTATTTTTTCATGTGTTATTTTTGTTGGTTGTGGCCTTTGACTCTATACTTTCCAATATATTATTATTATCCATCTGTGAGTGTCTTTTGTATGTTTGTGCTGCTGTGCACTCGATCCACTCCACACTCTTAACTTATCAGCTCACTCACAGCAGCTTTAAAGCCATAAATATTGAATTTATGTCTATCATTCAGTTAATTCAGTCCATTTACAGACATCTTTAATCTCTTAATATTCTCTTTGTGTTCTGTTGTTGGCTATTTTTTATTTGTACACAAGCTGTGTAGTATTGGTTTTTTGTAATAGAGCATTTTAAAAAGTACAAATACTAGTACAGTATCAGTACTAGCGCAGT
Organism: Danio choprae; assembly: GCA_903798125.1. NCBI lineage: Eukaryota > Metazoa > Chordata > Actinopteri > Cypriniformes > Danionidae > Danio > Danio choprae. Next base: position 2,022,073 of record CAIGQW010000302.1, on the reverse strand, counting down.
ATCAGTGTTCGTGCATCTCTAAAATGAATCAACCTTCATACAGCTGATACAAAAATGTTTCAGATTCTGAGGACATCCCTTATATTTATACAAAAAAGTGCTTAATCACCCCTGATAAAGTAGGGAATAAGCCGACGGAAAGTAATCTTATTAGCCATGAAAATAGTTATACTCATAGCAAAAATATTTATATTATATGAATACATCTCTAAGTTCTATTCATCTCTTCATGCATAGCGCTTTTTGTAATAAGAATTACTTAAAGGTTTAGTTCACCCGAAAATAAAAAATTCTGTTATTAATTTCTCACGTCATTTTAACCCCCCGAGAGCATCACATATAAAAGTATTTTAGGTTAAATCTGAGAGCTTGGTCATCCTCCATAGACAACAATGGTCCCGAGATTTTGTGAAGTCCAGAAAAGCAAGCAAAAATGTTGTCTAAACATTCCATGTGACTTGATTCAACTGTAATCATACAAAGCTTCAAGAACATATTTGTGCACAAAAATCACTGTATATATGACTCTGTTTACCTATATGTTTTGTCTCCCGCGTCAGGTGAAGGTGTGCAATTACTATGGGCAGTACGATGTATTGGCATTAAAGTCAGCAGCACAAAACACAAGCATTGTATTGCCCATAGTAAACTCAAATCCTGATCTGATATGAAAGGCATAGGTGAACAAAGTAGTTTTTTTTTTTTTGGTGCACAAAAGTGTTCTTGCAGCTTCATATGATATACATTTAAACCACTGGAATGTTTTGACAACGTTTTAGTTTTTTCCTTTTCTGGACTTTGAACAATCCTTGAATAACCCATTTCATCTAAAATATCTTAGTTTGTTTTTTTAAGGTGAATGAAGTCTCAGGGAGTTTGAGTAATTAATGACAGAATATTTATTCTTGGATAAACTTACCTTTCATTGTAAAAAAATAAAATAAAATAGGTCAAATTTACAGTAAAAATCAGCAGCTGGGGTTTCTGGAATTTTACCGTTAAATGTGCAGTAGAAATGTAAAAGAAATGTCTATGTTTTATGGTAAATTACCATATTTCATTCATTTATAGTCATACACCAGTGTTTTGAAGTACTAACATCTACACAACATTAGCTTCGTTACACAGACAAAAACACAACCATAAGCATGTGTGGATGTGGAAGTCACACAATGAACCAAAGCTCATCACAAAAAAACTTTTCCCACAAGCAGAGAAACATACTAAAATATAGAATGAGCTCAGTGACATTCACACAACTACTCGGTAACACGCATAAGATTAAAGTATCGCAGTAAACATTATTTAGAAACATTTGATGTAACGTAAAACTCTAATGTTGAGAAAACAACTAAAAGAACCAAAGTAATGTCTACAAAACTGCATAAAAAGTGTCATGCAGGGAATTCTGGGAAATTCGTCGTATATATTAAGGAAACTTACAGTTACAGTTGAAATCAGACATTTTTAGAGTGTTTATGCCAACATCTTTGCTCATATTCTGTTTTTGTTTATTGTATTAATAAAGGTTGATGTTCACGGAAACATTCCCCTGACAAACCTTGATCTGCGTCTGAGCGGGGCAGAGATGTTGGGTGCTCTGGGGGACCCGAGAAACACCATGTTCTCTTATGACAGTGCCAGCATCCAATACCGTAAGCCCCTCACCGGCCGGGACCTTTACGGTCGGCGCACCGCCTCAATCGAGAGACCACTGGCACCGAAAAAGAGTCGCCTCAGGAGGCGAGCCGCTCAACTGAAAGTGAAGATCCCAGACCTGACGGACGTAAACGCCATCGACAAGTGGTCCCGTGTGATCTTCCCCATCACCTACACCTTCTTTAATTTAGTTTACTGGCTGTATTATGTCCACTAGAGAGCAACACCAGCCACTCACAAGTCAGGTCAGACCTTTTTACTCTCCCTGCGGTTTGGACTGTCAGTCAGACATGAGGAAGAGGTTCGTTCTGTATATGATTCAACTATAAATATATAGAATATTAATCTATTGTATATTAGAATTTTTAATTGAGAAGTTAAAACAACTTTCCAGTTTTCAAAGCTGCTCATTATGCAGTAACCATTAGCTTTAAAAGGTCACTGGATTTTTGCACTTGTCTATTGTAGGATCACAGTCACTGATTGCAGATAGTACAATTACACTGTGGGGAGAAAATAGGCTTTTTAGACTGCAGATGACTGCACTGCAGCACTATTTCAGACAGGATTGAAGTAGCAATTAGAAGGTATTAAAAGGATAGTTCACCCAAAAATTGTAATTCTGTGATCATTTTCTCAGCCTCTACTTGTTCCAATCCTGTCTGAGTTTCTTTCTTTAGTTGAACACTTAACAGATGATGGTAGCAACCAAACAGTTGATGGTAGCAAATTTTTTTCTTTACTACAGCTTGAAATTGCAGAGTAAATGATGAGAGAAGTTTCCTATTTGGATAAACTGTCCCTGTAAAAGGATGTTCTTGGTTTGATGAAAAACAATTATTCATACTCAGCATATTTTGGTATAAATTTAATTACTCTACCAAAAATCAAGACAAAAAACTCATTGCTCTTTCTAATAGATCAAACACTTACAACTTTTTATTGATACATTTTCAGGTTTTGCCTTTAAGTGCCATTAACTCTTTCTTCGTCAGCTTGCATCAACATTTTTTATCAGAGCAAAAGTGTTTTGTTCTGTAGCCAATCGAAACAATATTTTCTTAAAGGGGCTAATAATATTGACTAATTTTTTTTACCATTGCCTTCCATTGTATTTGTTTTTTTCTACTATGAAAGTCCGTGGTTACAGGGTTTCCAACATTTTCAAAATATCTTCTTTTGTGTTCAACAGAACAAAACAAAAATCGAACTGGTTTGGAATTAGTCAAGAGTGAGTAAATGATCACAGAGTTACAATTTTTGGGTGAAATATCCCTTTAAGTTTGTCCCTGAAATCCTCACCCCAGTTCAGACACATCATAAACTGTAGATTAAACCTGTTTTTGTCTTAGTTCTCTTACTTGGGTACAGTGTTTATAAGGCTTAATAGGACTATATCAAGATGATATTGATTTTCAGTGTGGCCTAACACGCTTAATAAAAGTGATCAGTCAGCCAGAAAGCTTAATATGAAAACACATGATGACAAGCAAGATGGGAGATCAAAGGCCACAGCATGTAAATTTGTACATTAAAGCATATCAGGTATAAAAAGATAAATGATGTCATGTTTTGCATAACTTTTCTTATAAAACAACAAATCCTGCATAATTCATTCAAAGCAGCGTTGAATTTCAAACGTACTATAAGGCCTGATATATAAAACCAAGAATGATTACTTTAAAAGACAAATGTTTTGTCTTGTTTTGAAAAATGATATACCACTTAAAAGCATTCAAATAATATTTGATTCAGAATTCCTAGCAAACACTATTTCAATCGAATTGTAGCAATGACTTTAGATGTGGTCATGCACTGTTTTAGGCATATAGTTATAACTATTTATATACAGTAGTACAGTAAGTGACCTCACTATATTCACCTTAGGCTTTTGCATTTAGCTTTAAACGTATTCACTGTGAGTTATATATGATCCAAGCTCACCAAAATGACAGAAATTTCCTCTTTATGGCTTAACTTGTGCCTTTGTAAGAAAATAAAAATGACAGGGTTTGACATATAAAAGCAGAGCAGACATAATCTGAATGGATTTCCACTTTTCTATAAAACACAGACTACTCAAGGTTTCCACACATCAAAATTTAAGGTACTTTTAAAGGGCTTTTCCAATGCCCTGTATTAATATTCCATGCATTATTAAATAAATACTACAAAATGCATTTGGCATGTAAATAAAAGCTTGCATTGCATCGCAGCACTTTTTATCGTCTGTGTGACAATCTAACTTGGACATGAGCAGCTCAGTTATTGTCAATGAGTGAATTAACTTCATTAAAGCTAATCTCAAGAGTTGCAGTGTAAAAAAAACAAAGCTTATTCACACCACTCCAGCATGAATACACAAACACAGTCAAATCATTACTTAGGGTTTTGATTGTCTATTAACCCCTCATACAAGGTGTTTGGATTGGAACGCCAATAACAGCAAATGCCAAAAAAATATGGAAAAAAAGCAAGTATTTTCTAAACAGTATCCTGTTAATGGTGTATGATTTCTGTAATTGCACTCAGTCTATTGGCCAGTGCACTTGTCCAGATGTAGTGTGTTGAAGGAGAATGTATCGTCACTGAATGAGAATGAGTGTATGTATGTATGTATGTATGTATGTATGCAAGTCCAAGATGGCAACCACAGTTGTTTCTTTTGGATTCTTTATTTTAAGTCATAGACATTTGAATGAATTCAAATAAACATCTTACCAAGCACAACATGTTGGTGTTTTTTGTGTGAGGTCAATTCACATTAATAAAGCACATCAATCCATAAAACATTGACACTCACAAGGCTCTGGGGGGGGTAAATAAGGGTCTCTTGTAACAAATCTGTGTTTTTTTGTAAGAAAAATATGGGAATGTTGAGCTGCACTCTCATTTAACCATTGTAGAGGTTTAAAGAGCCAAAGATATATATTTTTTAAATAACTACAATTGAATTTGACTGAAAGAAAGTCATATACACCATATACATGCTTTGAGGGTGAGTAGATCACGGCCTTATTTTCATTTTAGGGGAACTAACCCTTTAAGAATCATGCTAGACTTAACTGTGCAACAAAATACCATTCATATTACGAAGCAGACAGCCATGTTTAATCCACTTTAACGTGCAACTCTACACCTCATTGACCTAATAATTGCCATTAAATGTGAGTCCTTTGTTACAAGATTGCATAAGGTCTGAGGGTTTATCTTTATTCTGTGTGCTTTATAATCATTAAAAGAATCGTTCACCCAAAAAATTCAAATGACCCCATAATATACTCACAGCAAGGTCGCTGGTTCGAGCCTTGGGTGGGTCAGCTAGCATTTCTGTGTGGAGTTTGCATGTTCTCCCCGTGTTTGCGTGGGTTTCCTCCGGGTGCTCCGTTTCCCCCCCACAAGTCGAAAGGCATGCGCTATAGGTGAATTGGGTAAGCTAAATTGTCCGTAGTGTATAAGTTGGCGGTTCATTCCGCTGTGCCGACCCCAGATAAATAAAGAGACTAAGCCGAAAAGAAAATGAATGAATACTCACCCTCAATGCATCCTCCATATGATTTCTTCTGTCAGAGGAACGCAGTCGAAGTAGTTTTGCATTTTATCCTGGCTTGTCCATGCTGTAAAATGGTGTTGGCTTTTTAAGCTTCCAAAAGTACATAAATTTGTCATAAAACTAACTTATATACCACCAGGGCGTTAACATACATCTTATGTGACATGACGCAAAATGTAAGATGCATTAGTAGGGGAAGAGTAAGAGTAAATTAAGGCATGTTCATTCATTCATTCATTTTCATTTCGGCTTAGTCCCTTTATTAATCTGGGGTCGCCACAGCGGAATGAACCGCCAACTTATCCAGCATATGTTTTACGCAGCGGATGCCCTTCCAGCTGCAACCCATCTCTGGGAAACATCCATACACACCCATTCACACTCATACACTACGGACAATTTAGCTTACCCAATTCACCTGTACTGCATGTCTTTGGACTTGTGGGGGAAACCGGAGCACCCGGAGGAAACCCACGCCAACACAGGGAGAACATGCAAACTCCACACAGAAACGCCAACTGGCGAGGCTCGAACCAGCGACCAGCGACCTTCTTGCTGTGAGGCGAACGTGCTACCCACTGCGCCACTGTGAGGCCCTTAAGGCATGTTATACAGTAATACCAAGCCAAATAGTTCTTTTGTTCATCATTGTCTTCTTTGGTAAAGAAATTGTGGTAGGTGATTTCCACAAGATGTCTCTATTTCGAGAACTTCAGCTACTACCGCATCATACGTCATTTGTCATAGAAGCACAGAAGAAGTCTAGAATGAGCTTATAAATTAAAAATGTGAAGATTTGTTACAATAACACATTAATCTGCTTTATAAGACATACAGTAACATTCTGGCTGTGGATGGATTTGTTTCATGATGAATTTATGTTCTTTTGAAAGTCTCAAAAAAGGTCACTACTCAACACCATTATACAGCATGGAAGAGCCAGAATAAAATGTAAAACTACTCCATACTGTGTTCCTCTGAGAGAAAAAAGTCATACACAGAAAATACCTTAAGGATGATGCACATTTTTGGGTAAATAACTTGTTTAAGTTGATTTTCATTTATTAAAAAAAAGCAACAACAAGCTACATGTGTGTTGTTTTCAGTTACTTTATTTAGAAATCAAACCTTTTGTCTGGTGAAACCACGATTTATTTACATTTTGGTGAGAACTGAACAAGACCTGTGGCTGCATTAAGCTTTCTCTTTATTTGTCCAAAATCCTCAGCTTCAAGATGATCCTAATCAGGGAATTTCTGATAGTTCATATTGATGGAGCTTAAAATGGAGCTTCATTATCACCTCATGTAGAGACGAGTTCCTGGTTCTGTCGCATACAGATATTGTCTCCTAATAGAAGATAGGAAATCCTTTCTTTGAAACCGTGACAGCACAGAATCATATTTGTAAGGAAATGCACTTGCTGGTATCTTCATTTCAACTGCAGCACCACCTAGAATAAGACACAGTTTCAGAAGAGGTAAGTGTTGGCCTTCCTGTAGCTCAAATATGCCGCAATGCAAAGGATGTGGGTTTGATGTCTAGGGAAAGCAATTTCTGATAAAATGTATAAATGTAAATGAAGGTGTGATATTACAAATGTGCATAAAAATAGGTTGATGGAAACATAGCTTATGTCGTTAGTCAATGTTTCACACAAAAATAATAATTTTTTTGCTTAGGTTTATGTGATTTGCACAGATTTGGTGATGAGTCATTGTGTAAAAAACTGAATTGTGCAGCGCTTTTTTGACAGAACTTTAAGCACAATTGTCGGTACAGCAAAAAGGTTCGCTAGTATGTTTGCATCGAAGGGAATAGCACAAACCTAAGAAACTATAATATGAATTGATGCACAGATCATGAACAATCAGCAGAACAGATAGGTCAAGAAAAAAATATTTCAATGAATAAATAAAACAATGAATGTGTATCATTCTTTTAATCTAGTTGACAGAACAGCTCAATTCAAATAATATAAATACAAATTTTATGAAAGATTCTTCAATTTAAATGTAAAAAATATTCTCTGAATGTGGTTTTAGTGTTATGACCAGAGTTTAGTTTTATTATCCAAAGTTTCTCCAGGGATGTTTGTTCTCACGTGTGTTGAGCTGTTCAACGATCCACATTTGTAAGTTATTAAAAGTGGATTTTGATCTCTTTTTGAAGTGTCAGAGTTTTGAATGGACAAAAATCTTAAGGTTATTTGTATGTTGAAGACAAATTTTGAGGTTTGGAATGACATGAGGATGAGTACTGTATATATACAGTGCTCAGCATAAATGAGTACACTCCTCACAGATCTCTGTCTTTTAAATGAATATTTTCAAGAGGATGTTTTACAGTAATATACTTGTGCATATACATTAGATTATTTAGTGACAATAGCAAAACTGGAACTAATCTAACAAAAAAAGCCTTAAAAAAGTCCAAAAATTAGCACACCCAAATTAATATGTTGGAGAAAAATATCACTTTTTTTATTAACTTGAAAAAGCAAGAGATCAAAAAAAGATTTTTTTTTTTTGTTTGTTTTTCAACAACTTATTTGAATTTAAATGTATTATCTTTACAGCGGGAAAAATAAGTATTGAACACACCACCATTTTTCTCAGAAAACATATTTCTAAAGGTGCCTTTGACTTGAAATTTTCCCCAGATGTTTGTAACAACCAAAGAAATCCATATTCATTCATTCATTTTCTTTTCGGCTTAGTCCCTTTATTAACCTGGGGTCACCACAGCGGAATGAACCACCAACTTATCCAGCATATGTTTTACGCAGCGGATGCCCTTCCAGCCGCAACCCATCACTAGGAAACATTCATACACACTCACACGTACAATACGGACAATTTAGCTTACTCAATTCACCTATAGCCCATGTCTTTGGACTTGTAGGGGAAACCGAAGCACCCGGAGGAAACCCACACCAACACGGGGAAAACATGCAAACTCCACACAGAAATGCCAGCTGACCCAGCCGAGGCTTGAACCAGCGACCTTCTTGCTGTGAGGTGATTGTGCTACCCACTGCGCCGCCACGTTGCCAGAAATCCATATATGCAAAGAAAACAAATATAATTAGTTTACAAATTGAGTTATGCGTAATAAAATGAAATGCAAGAGAAAACAAATATTGAACAAACGAAAGGGAGGCGAAGAAAGGCAGTGAAAGCCCAGACAGCAGCTGAAATCTCTCAGTAGTTCTTCAGCAACCCTCTGCCCTTCCTCAGTGTAAACGAATATTAGCTGCTTCAGTCCAACATCTACATTATTAGGATGATGAAGATGAAACCAGGGTGGACATTTCAGCAGAACAATGATACAAAACACAGCCAAGGAAACTCTCAAATGCTTTCAGATCATCAAAATCAAGCTGTAGAATGGCCCAGCCAATTACCTGACTTGAATCCAATAGAAAATACAAATTAAAGATCAGATTTGATAGATGAAACCCACAGAACCATCAAGTTGAAGTCTGTGAAACACTCACTCCTGAGCAATTCATGTGACTTCATTCTCCTATTGTTATCAATCTCCATACTTCTATTGTTCTAACACATAACAAATTTTTCCAGATTTTTTTGTTTGTTTTGTTTTATTTTTATGTTTGTATTGTTTGGGTTTTTACCAAAATCTGGTTAAAAATTCTATGTTAACAGCTCCTTTAGAAATATTATTCCCAGGAAAAAACATGACGTGTTCAATACTTATTTTCTTCGCTGTAAATTCGTAAAGATGTTCAGTGACCAAACTCTTATCTTAATAGATATAACTGTTTAATACAACTGTTTTGTATAAATGCACTAAAATGATTGTCTATATAAAATATAAATTTTCAAAAGTATATTGGCATGAAGTAACTCTTTAATCATTACCTTATTAGCCGCCTCTAGCGCACTGATAAGAGTCTGCAGCTCCTCTTTGTTCATTTCTATATTCACCGATCTCTGAATGCCGTTCTCTTTCAGGTCCAGACTGAGATTTAGCAGAGGAGTGTTTAAAGCCGACAGCTTGTCACTTGATAATGCCAGCTAGAATAAGATGGAAGTAAATAGAGGAAGAAATAAGAAAGGAACACTACCAAATGGAAAAATCAATACCTCCTCGTATCGCTATGATTAATGATTTTGTGTATGCTTGGGCTTCTATGTACCTTTAACTGCCAGTTGAAGTCACGCAGCTGTGTGCTAGAGATGCTGTTGGTTCTGTCCACCAAAGCACGCTGGATCTCCTCAAATCTGGACCGCACACATTGGAGAACAGCCTCTGTGTGTGCTGTGTCCAGATCACTCAGCAGTGTCTGCATCTACAGACACATGCACAAAATAATCAATATCAGAGCTGAATCCGACAACCAATAAATCTAACTGTGTACACTGCAAAAAATGCTTTTCTTACTTACATTTTTTGTCTTGTTTCTAGTCCAAATTTCTCAAAAATCTTAAATCATGAAGCATTTTCTAGACAAGCAAATGTTTTTCCCTTTGACATAAG
>CAIGQW010000302.1:1965623-2012348 GCA_903798125.1 Danio choprae | reverse complement strand
TTCTGTCTTCAAATCCATCTCAGCAAGGATCAGCATTTATTCTTTTTCTAATTACTTTATTAATATGATTATTTGAATCAGTATTTAATCTTTGAAATGATTTTGAATAATAAATAAAGTTAAAACATTAACTAATTTAGGAATGTTCAGTTTAAGTGTCTTTGTCCCTATCTTTGTCTGTCAAAACTCTATTTTCAGGAGCTACCAAACCAGGTCATGGAGACCTCTTGAGTGGAACTGCAGAGCCTGATGATTGCTATGTGTTCATTATGTCTAATTCTGTTTAAATTGATTTCCTTATTTTGAGAGATTTACTTTGTGTAGTAAGAAGCTGCCAGTTTGGATGTAGATTGTACCAGGATGTGGATTTGGATGTGTTTTGATAAGACAAATGAGAATACACTCAGCTTAAGTAAGGAACAGATTTATAAGGAACTTAATAATTGTTGTTGTTTTGAGATTGTAAGCAGAGCGGCCTACGAACTCTTTCGAGTGTTGAAGCTGGCTTCTGCTGATGAAACTGCAAACTATCTTCTGTAAACTTTCTTTTTTTTTAATTGAATCTCTGACTCCGGCTCTTCTTCATCTGACAGACTGTTCATTTTTGGGTTAAAACTGTTGGTCCCCCTACACTTAAAACAAGACAATATGTTTTGCTTATCTAGAAGATGATTCTTGACTTAAGAATTTGAAGATATTTGGACTAGAAACAGGACGAAAAAAATCAAAGTAGGAAAAGCATATTTTCCCCCAGAGTATCCACCTTTTCCCTATCAGTGCGATAAAGTGGCATTATTGTCCTCACAGTACATCTACTGAATATTAAAAAGAAATATTAGAATTAACAAATTACTTTCAGCAAAGCATAAATAGCCCCAAATACTCAAGGCAAGTATTTCTGCTGCAATGTTACAGAAGGGTTGAATATTAATGTACTGTAGGGACTATGAAGAGAAACTATCTGTAGGAACAAAACAAAGTGAATGCAAGAGCTTTGGCCACAGATGTGCTTGTGATACTAATGTCACATTTAAACACCAAGCATAACGTTATTTGCACGATGGATAAAAAAATAATCAAGCACAAAGCCAAACATACTTATCACTCTGATTTCACTATATGTATATGAATTATTTGAGCCATATTATAGTGGATATTGGAAGTGATTTGTTTCTTTTCTTTTTTTAAATGGAAGTTCCCAAAATTGTAAACACTGTACAACCAGTAATTTGAAATAATTAGAGTTGTCGGTATGGGTAAAAAGTGGATATGTTTGTGTGTATGTTACCTCTTGATCCGAGCAGCCCCTTCCTACAGCAAAGCGGATGAGAGAGGAGAGGCTGTTCATTAACTCCAGCCATTCTGTCAGACTCCAGCGGTCACTGTAGTCTGATCGGCTCGGCCCGCTGCGTCCACACACCTCGTCTACTACACGGTGTATGAGCTGACAACACAAATATACAACTGAGGTATTCAGTGTTTAAAGTCAAGACGATGAGTCTCCTAATACATCCTTATCTAGAATGATTGACATTTAAATATTGATATTTAAGCATTACTAATATAAACTGTAAAATATTTGATCAAATACAACCGTTTATGTATTTAAATATGTACACTTAAATACCAAAATAAAAAATCCTTTTGAATAAAAAAAGTTCATACAAAAAAAAGATCATATGGCATAGCTGATGCTAGTAACAAAAACAAAGAAACATTTTTTAGAGTTACTTCTTTAAAAAAATATATATCGCAGACTATAGGAGGGATTCTGTGGGTAATTCTTGTTAGTGTTTGGATTTATTATAGTTAATTAAAGCACTTCATACTTCGCAAAAATAACACTTTAACCAAAATTATAATGAGAATATAAAATAGTAACACCACATATATCCAAGCGTAAAAAAATGCACATAAAATACATAGAAAACAGTCATCGGGAATAATTACAATAATTAGGTGGGGTTGATTAAAATTTATTTCAATTAATGTTGAGGCGTCCTTAGCTTTAGCTGGCTTAAGAATTGAAATAAAATTCTCAACGGAATCAACACTTTATGCATTATAAGTAAATTGATAATACATTAACAACAAACACTGGAAGACCTTTTCACAAAAATTGAGATTTAACATTTGCATTGATGAAGAAGCGTATGAATATTAACCGCGGTTTGTTTCTTGTGCTGATGACATTAGAACAGAATCAGTTTTATTATTTGTGCATTCTGTCATTTCATAAAAAGTAAATAGGCAGAAATACATGTAATACTTACTTTAGGGCACTCTTCGGACGGTAATTTCTCGAGCAATTTTATCATTTTGCTGTCAGGCTTCTCCTTCAGCGTCAGTAATGTCAGCTGATCAAGCGTCACGTGACTTCTCACTCTCCCCCGTCTTCAGGCTGCACATTGTTGCGTGCGTTCTGGGATTTATTTATAGACACTTCACATGTCTATTAAATGTACATGTTAACACATTACTAGCTTTTTCTGAGCTGTCATAGTTAAATGTTATTATCAACACCCGGAACTACTTGACTACTTGAACTACAAAAATTTCAAATTAAAAGTCTAAAACCTACTGTTATGAACTGAAGATTTGAATATTAGAAATTTGCTTGACTTTATTTAAAAATGAATATAAATGAATTTCAAGTTAATACGTGTACTTTTACACAACTGTACACTTTTTCCACGTGAAAAAAATGTACAACTTGTCCCATGTCTTTTAAAAAAAATAAACGAAACCTGTAATCATATTTATATTTGTTATACAGCTCAGTATGTTTACGTAAAATATTTTATTTGATTATATTTGATTGCCAAAGCACGCTAGTGGACACCGAAGATAAAGTTGTGAGTAAGGTTAGGTGGGTGGGCGACTGTGCTGTGGATGCCGCCCACGGCCCGCGCGCTTCTTGTGCGGTCATCGAATGTGAAAGTTCTCTTTCTTAGGTCGCTCTAGGCCATATATTTAATGTGACCGGTGGACCGTTAACCGAAAAGCTAATGCAGGATTTGTACTGGAGCGTACTTTGAAATGCGGCCACTCCATGAGACGACGGTGAGTTTAAGGCTTTATTATTTCTAAATATGTACTGGCTGCTGCTTTTCTTCCTGTCCAGAAGTCATGATTGTACATCTTGTGCTGTAAATCCGAGATGAGCAGTTTTATGGCTTTACACTCCTTTGACCTGCGCTCGCTCTCTCGAGGTTACATTCGCATCTATTGTGCGCGTGTTAACGTTACCGGATGGAGCTTTTTCTCTTTCAACAACTAAAGTTTTGAAGCATCACGATGTTTTAACCACATGGTATGAGTTGCACGTGATAGGGTCGCGTTATTACATTTTTCTTGACCCAAACCATTGAGTATTTTGTTTACAGGTTTCATTGTGACAACTTAGCCCATATCACGTGCCAACACAATCGCTATTGGTTTTTAATTACGTCGATATGGTTACGTACTGTAAATAACTGTGAAGGCATAATACCTTTTTGTAGACAAGACCCTATGGTATATGTCTGTTCAGAAACTGACACTAAAACATACCTAGCCAGAGAAATGTTTTAGTAGACAATGGCTGACTAGTTATCTGTACAAGCCTTAATAGAGTTTCTTTGTTTGACATTGTGTTTAATCATGTAAAGCCTGCAGTATATGATACATGAATTTCTATGGCTGCTAAATTATCGACATGGTAAAACTTTGCTGAAAAAATGTGCACAAGCCACCTCTGTTTTGTCCTAACAATAAGTGTATTTGGTAAAAACAAATCATACAGTCAGTTTAAAACCATGTAGGCATTTATCGCTGACAAATATGTTTGTTACACGTGAATTAAGTTATTCTTTACAATAGAGAATATGTTTCAGTTATAAATAATTTGGGTAACACTTTAATTTGGTGTCTTTTTTTACACATCACATGTACTTACTATAGTAACAACAGTATATTATGCATAATTACATGCAGCAGCTTTTAACCAAACCCTAATCCGAACCCTAACTACAATGTCATTAATGATACTCAGTACTTATGCCAATGACGCAGTAAATTAATGAAACCACAATTTCTCAAAACAAAAATAGCTATGCATGTGTGTAATATCACAATGTCTCGATTAAATTCTTATTCTGTGTTCATTTTAAATCCTACACATTATCTAAAGCATGCTGAATCTTGGCTAGAGTAAAGCATTTGATTAGTAAAGAATGTATTAGTTACAAATTATTTAAGCTAGAAAGGTCTTCCACTAATGCTTGTTTACAAACCATATGTACGGTACAGTCAGCTATTCTCTGTGTGCATTTCTTTTTTTGTTGGTAGTCATTTTGGTTTACTTGTTTTTTGTATGGCATGTTTTTGTTTCCTCATTTTCAGTTCATGTCGTTCTTTCAGTTCATGTCCACCACAGACCTTTCAGACAAGCAAAGCCTCATGCATTTTGCCCAGTGGGATATATAAGATTCTTCATTTATTAAAACTTCTTCCTCTTCCCTTGTTACAGGGAAGTAAGATTAACTTCTGCCTTCACTTTTTTATTGCAAGTTAAACCTGTTCAACTGTTGTTATTGTTGTTGTTTTAGTAGGAGAAATGTCAGGTTGCAGATTGAATGCTCTTCAAACTTGTAATAATTTTCTGTGTGTTTAGATCTGTTTGTAGTGCAGACGTGGGCTACACCAGTTTGTCTTGCTGCTGTCCTCATGGAGCGGCTCCGCTGGGTTCAACACCGATGCTTGCAGCTGATATCTACAGACAGGAGGAGAGGCTGGTACTCTTCTCCTTCATCACTTCCTCCTAAGAGCAGCCAGGATGCTCAGGACCCTCAGGTTCAGCGGCTCAGTGGGAAGAGAAGGCTGGTGGTATCACGATGGGACCCACACCATTCAGAGTACCGCAGCTTTTCCAAGGGCTTCCAGGACAACAGCATCCGGACCACCAAATACACCCTCATTAGCTTCATCCCCATGAATCTGTTCCAGCAGTTTCACAGGTCAGATGTTGAGCTGAATACATCACATAATTGTCTGAGTAATTTCATAGTGTGTATTTTTTTTTTTTTGTTGTTGTGTGTGTTAATGACACATTTTGTTTTCTTGCAACAGAGCCGCAAATCTGTACTTCCTGTTTCTGGTGTTGCTCAATTGGGTCCCAGCGGTTGAAGCATTTCAGAAGGAGATTACCATGATCCCCCTGGCTGTGGTGCTCACCGTTATTGCCTTTAAAGATGCCATGGAGGACTACAGACGATACCGCTATGACAAGAAAATAAACAACACACTGACGCATGTCTACAGCGGGTCAGTATTTGTTCATCCATGTTTATATGGTGTGATCTAGTTATCTGCAGTTGTATGATTGCATGTTTCTGTTTCCATGTGGGGGGTTTTTTGTGTGGAGTTTTGTAACTTCCTTTACTGCAATACAAATAGCATTTTTGTTTGATTCTTTCCTCAAGCCTTCCTCATTAAAAAAAACAAAAGATTTTGATGCCATAATTGTGATGCCAAAGTAAATAGTAGAGCTGTGATGATAAATCAAACCAAGAAAGGATTCTGTATCAATTCTGAGATTTTTCTGAATGCATCGCAAATCTCTCTGGAATCATTTCTGAACTTCTTTTTAACTGCAGACAGTAGATTAGTTAGATTAGTAGACTAGTTTTTAACTGCACTCTAGATTAGTTTTTAACAGTGCTCTGAAACTCTCATGAAAAAGAGCATTTCTGAAATCGAATGGTCATGTAAGTGGTCAAATTTGCTGTAAAGGTAAACACAGCTCTCTATGAAGACTAAACCTTTTCTAGCTTTATTGAATAGTATTGGGTTTAAGTGGTATGTTTAGGGAATTGAAGGCAAGCAGAATATGTATGCATAAAGTGATGTCTGGTGGTAAAAATTGAATCTAACTGATTATTGTCATACACATCACATAATCGAATCACATTGACTCAAATTTGGTTCAAGACTCAGAAAAAAATCTCAAAATCGATGCAGAATCATTTCTCGATTGGATTTATCGTAACAGCTCTAGTAAATAGCATGTGAGAGAAGCTTGTGTTCTCCTAATCAAGGACAGATTAAGAACTGATAGGCCCATAAACTGATGTCTTGTTAAATCGCATGAATATTTTGTCTTTTTCTCATTGCACAATGTTTTTATGACTATATCATTTATAGTTTGGCAAAGTTAATAAAATTGTAAAAAACACTCATCTATCAGTAAGATACTTTTCATTTTGTTACTTTGACCACAGTCCACTCTATTCAAACTCAATTGCAGCTGTCATGTTTTTTTTTTTTTATCAAATAAATGTTCATTTATATGTATATACAACTGAGGGCAACTTTGGGTTAAAGGCTTGTGGGTAACAGCCCATATGATCCATAGTTAATCCATGCCTGTTTTTCGGCCCTCTGGCTTTGAATAAAATGGAATGGCTTCAGCCATTCCAGCTCTGGCTTCAGCTTTATTTGCGTCTTGTGACCTTGGCATATTAAAGTGGTGATATAATGAGGGGAAAACATCTTCGTCTTTTTAGAGAAGAGAGTTAGAGGAACTCAGAAGACTATGGAAACCTACTGTAACTGTCAGCCCAAATTTTTTCACCATCTTTAAAAACCTTTTATTGAAGCTGAGCTGTAAAAATGGTTCATTGTGTAATCTAGAAACCCATATTATATGACCACTCAAATACACATCCATGATGGTCATCATATTTTTAGAAACCTGACCTACCGATGTCACGCTCGGGTTGGGGGACATGAAGGTACGAGAACACGGGATTAAACGAACATGAATTTATTAACAAACACTTACTACAAACACAGGCACTAGAAGAAACAGAAAACTCAGGGAGGACATGGGGTGACGACAGCATGGACAATGCACCAGGCATAGACACTACAGAAACGTGGTGACAATACAATACCTGACAATGAATCGAACAAACTGAAGGGTATAAATACACAAGGGCTCATGGGACAGATGATACACAGGGGTGAGACACAGGTGGAATAAATGAACACTAAAACCGGCGGGAAAACAGAAAAAAGGAATCACATGACAAGGGAAAAAGCACATGGAACACAACAACAGAAACAGACACCTGACAGTACCCCCCCCCCCTTTTTGAATTTCATTGTGGACGGTGAGGGGGGTGAGAGCAACACCGAACACTTCCTTGAAGTGCTGGGTGAAGGTGTGGAAGGACAGCATGATTGTGGGTGTTCCAGAGGGCATCCGCCCATTGGAGTGCTCTTCCAGAGAGGAGAGAAATCATTAAGGCTACTTTTGTGATTTCGTTCGGGAATAGCTGAGTGTTGGCTTCAATGTATAGCGAACATTGGAGTACGAAGCCTGCACAGGTGCTGGGTTCGTCAGGGTAACTTATTGGACGAGAGAGGGGCGTATTGGCCACAGAAGGAGGGCTGGCGTTGGCACCCAGTGGTGCGGAGGGAAGAGCTTGCTGGATCACATTAGCCATTCGCCATTTCGGCGAACGAGTCCGTAGCGATCCCGGAAGTGGTAGCGTTCGCTTCCATGCATGATTACCCTGGCGAACCGGGAGTGTTTTTCGGGGTCCGGTATTCTGTCACGCTCGGGTTGGGGGACATGAAGGTACAAGAACACGTGATTAAACGAACTCGAATTTATTAACAAACACTTACTACAAACACAGGCACTGGAAGAAACAGGAAACTCAGGGAGGACATGGGGTGACGACAGCATGGACAATACACCGGGCATAGACACTACAGCAACGTGGTGACAATACAATACCGGACAATGAATCGAACAAACAGAATGGCTAATGGGACAGATGATACACAGGGGTGAGACACAGGTGGAATAAATGAAAAACTAAAACTGGCGGGAAAACAGAACAAAGGAATCACATGACAAGGGAAAAAGCACATGGAACACAACAACAGAAACAGACACCTGACAACCGAGTAATAGTTAGCCAAAAAAGGATAAAAGAGGATAGATTTTTCTATTTCTAAACAACAAAAAGATAACAGGAACATTCATGAACTTAATGTTTCCTGGGCATGGTGCTGCATCTGTTAGTTTGCATGTCCTTCAGAAGGAATCAGAAATCATTTGTCCTCTAATTAGGTTGGGCTAAATTATTTTCCAGAGCAGACACACTAAACCAACCTGTAACTGGAAACTCAAGGTGCCTGCTCCTACTCCAATTGGATTTGATGAGACTGAGACAGCAGACACATAACACTTATGTTTAGTTCTTGTGAGAGAGCAGTAACTCCATATCAGAAGGTGGTTCAAATAGGAAGAGCTATCCTGGAAAGCATTTTTTTGTGTTTATATATGTCAATTTGCCATCCAAACATGGTTGTCTTGGCTTAAATTTGGACTGTCAGTGAAAATCTAAAGTCTAACAATTCCAAAAAGACTAGTCAACAAATACACAGATTAGACTGACTTTACACTTGTAGTCAATTATTTCTGTATATTTTATGACTAGTCTACAGTACATTATTTTGGACTATTGATAGATGTCTATTAGGTTTCATGGACAGCCCAAATTGATCCTTTTTTTAGGCAAGATGTCTTTGTTTAAATGCTATTAAATGCCTGGCATGGAAATATACTATGAGAAGAGCCGAGGTGTGGCTGATTATGAAGTGTCCTAATCCCTTCAATAGTTTTACCCTGTAAGAGCTTTAAAAACATGAAGGGTGTATCTCAGTGGTGTCCAAACTGGTGGAGGAGCATTGTTCTGCAGAGTTTAGCTCATGTTCAGATTTAACACCCGACAAACAGCTAATCCAGGTATTTAGACTCACTGAAAACTTCTGGGAAAGCATGATGGAGCTGAAGCTCAACTGAAGCAGCTGTTACACTACTCTAAAACTTTCAAAGAATCATGTCAATAGTGTGTATCCTTCATTCAGAAGTGCCCATAAAGTCACCAGATGTGAGCACTTTGGAGAATGACTCTTCAGTATGGTGTGCATGAGAAATCTCATTCAGAAGTGGTCTTCAGAGGAGGATTTATCCTGTTTGGAGCTCAGCACATGTGAGCCTTCTTGACTTTATCATCACCTTGCTTTCATCACATTGATTTTTCTTCTTTTCTTGCCATGCACTGGTTCTTAGCTTCCCGACAGGCTCCAGTGCTAATTGAACATGCTTGCTCATCAGGCAAGTGATGACCTGTCATTGGCTGACAACTGCTCTCTGTCAAAACTTGTCTTATAAGTAGTAAAAATATAGAACACCCTATTATTATTGTCTTTAATAAGTGCTTTTCTACTGGCACAGATTCACTAACCAAGCACTGCCCTTCCCAGTCAAGGAGCTTATTTCCAATAACATTGCATAATTTCCATATTGTACAAAACTTCCTTGTAAGATTTTGAGGACTTTAACCGTTAGAATTAATGATTCGCTTTTGCTTCTATTGTTTCCCCTACAACACTTATTTTGCTCTTGCCTTGTTGAAGAATTACTAGCCGCAGTGTGCCTTTGTCCATTATGTCCACAAGACTGTAGGTTAACCCATTCATCACTTTAACTTTCCAAAGGGTAATGGCAATGCCAAACACTTCTACCTGACAGTCAAAGCAGTAGTATTGCATTAAGAAAGTATATGTTTAAGCTACTATTTGGGATTGAGCTCACATTTGCTCCTGTAGATCCACTATTCTGCACAGTGTAACTAGTGTAAGAGTTAGTGTCAACAGCCTAGCTAGAATCTGATAGAGTTTGTTGGAACAAATTGTGCAGGATGTTGTATTTCCAGGAGCTGGATCGGATAACCCTCTTCTACCGTCTTCCATGTAAAGACATTTCTGTGTCTGGAACAGTGCTTTGGTATTTTTTTAATGAGCTCTGGTGTCTCAATGTGAAACTTCAAATGCACTTGTAAAAGTCTGTGAAGTCACACTTAAGCCCCTCCCATCCCCTAACAAGTGCTCATTTCTTGTAAAAAGACTTCTGACAAAGGACATATTGCTTCCCTTCTGTCTCTGTTTGACTATGGCCACTGTAAAATACTAAAATATCTCGTATATCACATACCTACAACAGGCAATAAAAGCAGCCTTGATAAAGTAATGCATGTAATCATAATTAAATTTTATGGTAATAATAATAATAATAATAATAATAATAATAACAATATCAACCAGGGCTTCAAAAGTCCAGGGCTCCTCAAATGATAGGCATAGATTGCATTTTCCATCTGAGATAAACGTCACACTCCAAACTGGTTATTTATTTACCACCCCTCGGATTTCTCGGTCTGAAAGCTGTCTCTGACTCATAAAAGTCTCAGTTTAGTTTGTTTATGATGCTT
Organism: Danio choprae; assembly: GCA_903798125.1. Classification (NCBI taxonomy): domain Eukaryota; kingdom Metazoa; phylum Chordata; class Actinopteri; order Cypriniformes; family Danionidae; genus Danio; species Danio choprae. Next base: position 2,002,017 of record CAIGQW010000302.1, on the reverse strand, counting down.
GGGAGTGTTTCCTGGATAAGGAGCGGCCAGTCTATATGTTATAGATCATTACAGGTTTCTGAGCCACACACACACACACACACACACACACACACACTAGAGTTGAGACAAAGGTTTTGAAGAGCATAACACTTCTCAGGTGTCACATCTTAGCTTGGACTGAATCAAAAACATGAATTTGACTAGTGATGGTGGGACCTGTTGGACATGATTGGGATTGAGAAACTGCCGGAATTGGCTGGACCATTTTTAAAGACTGTGCCTCTGGAACGGATGAGTCTGGCTGCCATGATTCAGTCAGTGGATGGAGATCAAGGTGGTACAGCTAAAGATCTGACCAAAAGCAGAAGGGTTATCTTGCCAAGTTGGACTGAAGATGAACAGCTAAAGGAATTACAGGAGTCATACAGCAAGAATAAGGTCCGGACGACCAAATACACCTTCCTGTCGTTCATCCCTAAGAATCTTTTTGAGCAGCTCCATCGTTTTGCCAATGTATACTTCGTCTTCTTGAGCGCGTTGAACTTTGTGCCTATTGTGAATGCATTCCAGCCAGAGATCTCGATCATTCCTATTGTTTTTGTGATGTCTATAACTGCTATCAAAGACCTTTGGGAGGACCAGCGTCGGAGGAAGTCTGACCAACAGGTCAATAACCGCTTATGCGATGCGTATGACAGGTAAAAGAATTGAGAATATAGATGTAACAAACACAATCTATAGCTGCTTGCGTCAGTTTGTACTTTAACCATCTGTTGTAAGTGAATCATGGTAGAGCCCATTCATGGATTTTTGTTTATAAACAGCATATATAGCTGTGCCTCTGGTATTTTACTTTTGACAGTTTCTTGATCCCGACATGGGTTTGTTTCTCAAATCAGTGTTTAGAGGTGTGACTCTATAACTTCATTGGTTGTGTCAAATGAAAGAAATGTTGGTTTCTTCAAATATAGCTATTTAGATTTGCATGATAAAGTTGCATTGCTTTATTGGGTTTAGACTACCTTGCGTGTATCTTTTCTTCTAACTCGTATCTCGGGCTGTAACCCATGCACGTCATATTTTTATTAGTGTATGCTCTGGTTAATGGTTAACTTGTACTTAAGTACAGTTATTATTGAACTCTGTTTGCCTCTTATACTTGAAGAAAAATCTCTTAATCAGAGGTTTGATCTTTGGATATTATGTGCGTGATATAGTGAACAATAGCATATTGTTACGTTTGATTAATTCGAAATGTGTGCTTGCAGAGAAAAGAGTATTTTTTTTTTTTAGAATCACATTAATATATATATATTAAAAAAATACTTGGGTCTAAGTTTAAGATATATGCATTTGAGTTGCACACAGTTTCTATCCATTTAGATTACAAAGTACATACCTAAGCTAAAACGTAACAAAATTTGGTCTGTCAGTGAAAATGTAATAAACATCTAACAATAGTCCCAAAATAGACTAGTCATCAAATAGACCAATTAAATAAGCTCCAAGTGTAGTCTTTCATTCCTTTCTATTTTTGGACTATTGGTAGGCGTCTATTAGATTTTCAACGACAGGCCAAATTTATCCTTGTTTTAGGCAAGATGTCTTTGTTTGGATGGCTATTTTAAATTGCTTGGTGGGACATTAACACATTTAATGTCCATGTTTGTCATATTGGTCAATAAATGAAACCAATAAGATGTCTGTACTTGATCAAATCATATTTTTAAAATGCCTTTATTCAAATAATCTACAATCAACTTTAGAATATCTGTTTATTGTAAAAAAAAAAGTGCATGTATCTAGTTAAAAACAATATAAGCCAAATGTAAGTGTGTAACCAGTAATATGTAAACATATGAAATTGAAACAAATTGGATTTATTAATGAAATACAAATATAAATCTGACATATAAAACGTCTGCATTTTACATTGTTTCGGTTTACTGATTTATTAGACATCTTACCTGTTTAAGCCATTTAAACAACCATAAAAACATTCATTTTAGTTGTTTGTGTTAAAACTGTGTGGTGCGAATTGACAGAAATGGGACTGTATGTGCACAAACCATATAAATGTAATTGTTTTTCAAAGTGTGATAACAAAAATAAGGCAAAAACTTATAATAACTCAGATGCTTCTACTGTACACAAAATAGCCCAAATAGTTTTGGTCTAGTTATAGCATGTTGCTACTATAGACAGCATGGAGTGTTTTCTGTTTTGCTTTCCTGCTCTAATGTCCTGACAAATATTATACCACAAAGTTGAATTATCTGACATCTGGCTGTAACTAAGCTGTTAATGTGGCTCTGCTTTAAAAGGCTCCCCTGTGATTTTCTTGCCGCAGGGGGTCATATTAGTTTTTCTGTTATGGAGCTGTTGCTAAGGGTGACAATGAAGCGCAGCGTTTGCTTGATTACTATGGCGTTGAAGCTCATGTGTTCAGTTCAATAGGCATTAAGCTGTAATATTAGAATTTGTGTGGGTTTTACGCTCAAGTCAAGTAGCACATCAGTGCACAGAAACAAAGCATCATTGGAAATGCATATATGTTTTGTCATGTGGGATGCTGCAGGTATAGTTTGAACACTGAGTTTTGTTTCACAATGGTTCTGCAAATAGCCAGTAATATCACCAGCAAGACCGGTTTTTAGTGCCATCAATACTGTGAGGGCTGTTTTAACTAATAATAATAATAGCATAGTTTTTAGAGATTTGGATTACATTGGTCAGTCATGCAGTCAAATATCAAATAATTTAAACTCCATTTGTTGGTCCTGGCAACCAGTTTCCAATGTTTCGTTTTAATGCTCCATGCAGATTTTGTATTATAATATTTATCACAAAATAAACTCTCTGAGAATTTATGTAACTTCTCATTTTTGGTGTTTGCATGAAATAATTTTTAAATGCATTCTTTAATAGATAAAAAGTATATTAAATGCGAGTAACTTTTGATGTTGTGAATAAAACGTGAAAGCATAATATATCAATATATGTAAATCCATGACAGTCATTCACATCTGACATGTACTTATTAAAAAACATAAAGCATATTAAATGCAACTAACTCTGATGTTTTAAATAAAATGTGAAAATAATTTGTCGTCTTTATTACGCACAATATATCAAGATATGTAAAAGCATGAAATGTCATACTTATTCTGACCTGTGCTTATTAAAAATGTAAAATCACATTGATCATACAAAGTTTTATTTATTTTATTTTATTTTTTTCTAAGTGACAAATGTGTAAAAAGTCGTAGTTCAAAGAATAGTGACAATTTATAAAGTCTTAACGTCATGAAGGGGTGGCATGGTGGCTTGGTGGTTAGCACTGTCATCTCACAGCAAGAAGGTCGCTGGTTCGAGTCCCGGCTGGACAAGTTGGCATTTCTTTGTGGAGTTTGCTTGTTCTTCTGGTGTTCGTGTGGGTTTTCTCCGGGTGCTCCGGTCCACAGTCCAAAGACATGCAGTATAGGTTAATTGAATAAACTAAATTGGCCATAGTGTATGAGTGTGTTTGTCAATGAGTGTGTATGGCTGTTTCCCAGTACTGGGTTGCAGCTGGAAGGGCATCTGCTGCCTAAAACATATGCTGGAATAGTTGGTGGTTCATTCCACTGTGGCGACCTCTGAAATAGAGACTAAGCTGAAGGAAAATGAATAAATGAAAATGTCATCAAATCGTGATTGAATGTAGATTGAAGATTGGGATTTTTTTCTATATCAACTATTGTTTACTGAATGACATTACAGTGGTTCAATTGTAAATCATTTTTATTTATTTATTTTTCATCTAAAATGAGCTCAAATAAAATAAACAGGGCACACTAAAATGTATGGGGGGAACACATTTTCACAACAACTGTATTAATAAAAGACATCTGCAGTTCCATTTAGTCATAATTTTCTGTTTATATCTGTATTAATAGTGTCAGTCGGTAAATGCTGAAGCTCTGGTCTAAAATATCACTAAGATTTTACATGTCAAATTTACCACTGGTAATGTAAAAATAGAGTTTTAAATATTCCGTGAAATAAATAAAGAATAAATCCCTTGAAAAAAAAATTTTTTATATAGATTTTAGTATCAGTATTCATTCATTCATTCATTTTCATTTCGGCTTAGTCCCTTTATTAATCTGGGGTCGCCACAGCGGAATGAACCGCCAGTATCAGTATGTTGGTCTAAAGAATATCTATAAGCTAGTGTGCTCCAAAACAGCGACAACATTTGCATTTGTTTTTGCAAAAAATAATTGCAAAAAGACTCTCTGTTAACAATTTCTTATGGCTCAGTTTATGCTCACATCCTCGGTCAGATTGTTTTCTGTAGAGCCGTTTATGGTCACATTTCTTATATAATGTCTCCGATATGAGTAGCTGAATTCTGTTATGTGTTTGTGCTGAAGGAAGCAGCAGAGATATGTGGAGCGGCGCTGGGCCGAGGTGTGTGTCGGTGATCTGGTTCGTCTCTGCTGTAATGAGATCATTCCTGCTGATATAGTGCTGCTGCACTCGTCTGATCCGAACGGAGTGTGTCACATCGAGACGGCCAACCTGGATGGAGAAACCAACCTCAAACAGAGGCAGGTGGTCCGGGACTTGACACAACAGGTAAGCATCTTTGGCACCATAAATAATCCATATTTTACAGAATAAAAGTTGCGTTTCTGATCATTTGAAATGGTCTGCTACCCATTTAGCAAAATGTCTTATTTAATACAATTAACATGCTGAATGTGTGTTTGTGTAGGGGGCTTCATATATGCTGCTACTTTCATTTTCACTTTAGACTTTTTTTCCATAAAAAGTTGATAAAAATAAGTGCAGCTACAAGTTTTGGCTTTTTTTTTTTTTTTACATTCAAAGAATTAAGTTTGCTGTTTGTTCAAACTACTTATTTAAAATGTCATGAAACAACAAATTTCTTGAGTTGTTTTGGGGGGGACAGCTTAATTGTTTTACATTTCACTTACATTTATAAAAACTAGTAAGCTAACCTATTTTCTTCATGTTGTCCCAACACAAATCGATTGTGTGGATTGTGTGGTTCTAAAAGAAACATCTTTTTAAACAAGTGAATCTTGGTTTTTCTCTCTTGGAAACGATCGGATTGTTGTTGTTTGCTAGCCCTCACTAGTAAATACATCATATAAGAGAAGAAAAGAGGCCTTTTTAGATAGAGGATGTTATTTCTATTAAAAAAATTGCATAAATTAATAAATCAAAAGCTCTTGCACAGATTGCTCATTTTAATAAAAAACTGCAGTGTTCCATAAAAAATCCCAGTGGTCAATTTTTGATTTCATAATCACTTTTTTACATGGTTTAGCATAAATACTTTTGTGAAAGCCCTCATTGAGCAAATTTAGCTTAAAGCCTGTGCGCTTGTGATCTCCCTTAGGGATCCGAATTTGTTCCAGAAAACTTCAGCAGCCGCATTGAGTGTGAAAATCCCAACAATGACCTGCGACGCTTCCGAGGCTTCATGTGAGTAAACCATAAACTGCCTCTGTAAATGATGAACACGAGGCCCGAGACTCTCTGTTGAGCTTATTTGAATGAACACAATGGTGATATTTTGTTTCACGTATACACAGGGAGCATCCGGGTAAAGTTCGTGTTGGGCTTCAGAGTGAAAACCTGCTGCTGAGGAGCTGCACTGTGAGAAACACTGAGACTGTGATTGGCATTGTGGTCTATGCAGGTCACTTTCCCATCTTTGTGCTCAGGGATCAAATTCAGATATGATAAGACCATTGTTGACAGATAAAGAGCAATAAAAGAGCTTATGTGTGTGTTGTGTGTGTTGTGTGTGTTGTGTGTGTTGTGTGTGTGTGTGTGTGTGTGTGTGTGTGTGTGTGTGTGTGTGTGTGTGTGTGTGTGTCTGCAGGTCATGAGACAAAAGCAATGCAGAATAACAGCGGGCCGCGCTATAAAAGAAGTAAACTGGAGCGCAGACTCAACATGGACGTCCTCTGGAGCGTCGCTTTACTGCTGCTCATGTGCTTTATTGCTGCTATCGGTCAGTGTTACGGTCAATCACATACACATACAGCTTTTAAACTTGAATAAACTCGGTTAGTGTGATTTCCTTGGGTTTAGTGAACATGTGGCTGTAATGTTTAGGTCATGGTTTTTGGTTAAGCGAGCTGGAGGATCCCATCTTCATGATTCCTGATAACACACACCCTGCGCTAGCGGGCTTTTACATGTTCTGGACTATGATCATTGTTCTGCAGGTGAGTGATAGTGAGTGGAAATACCTTTATAAACACCATGCTTATGGGTTGTTGATGTATCCAGCAAATGGTTAAATGTTACTTAGACCTCTTGTTGTATAAGCTGTTTTGTTGTTAGATGTTTTTTTACATTTTTGAGCCAAATCTCAAAATTGTCCTATGATGTGGCATTTTCAATATATTACAGCTCTTAAGAATTAAAAATACCATTAATAATACCTCAGATCTAATTTTAAAAGTGTCTATTTTAGTAAATGGCAATCTTTTTTTAACCATATATTTCTAAAAACGTTGGAGCTTGATACATTTTGTCACTGAAAACACAGTAACACAGGTTCCTGCAGAGTGCGACACTCAAAGAAGAGTTCGTTCCCTTTTTATCTAGTTTCTTCCCTCTAAAGCCCACAAGGCCATCAGTGACATAGCAAATGAATCACATCACAGTTATCTTAACACTCATAATTCACTTTTAGTCGTCTATATTTCAATCTCATCTCCCATCCGGCTGTACAGGTCATAGGTCACCATACATGGATTACAATCTTGTCTTATGATAAACAGGTGCCAAAGTGGTCACATATAGCTTAACTGTGTAATGTAGACATAGAAAAAGAAAAGAAGAACAGACTTTATAATGCATATAAAGGTATATAAATTAATTTCCATAACACACTATATGGTCATTTTAAATTTGAATTAAGCCAATTCCTCTGAAAACTTCAATTAGTTTAAGAACCCCATTCAAGATCATGTGACTGAAACTCATGACATGCACCTTTTAAGTTTTAGCCTTAGAATTATTTACACATTTACAACTTAAAATGAAGTTTTGTTGTCCTTTGGTGTGACACCCCTATTTGTTGGAAATGTCCAACAAGTCATGGAGGAAAAATAATAATAATTTCATATAAAATACGTAGCTCTTTATGAAGATAAGTGTCCAACAATGAAGATAAATTGCTCTCACACAATTTGTTTATTTTTAAAAGTAGTTTTTTTGTTATGTCACACTATTGGACACTTTTATGTTACAGTTCAGTAAAAAAGAAAACAGTAAAATAATTGGTACAGTTAATGACCCCTTATATGTTCTCAAACTACATTAAAAAAATAATCATTTAAATGGTGTTTTAGAAAAAAAAGCTTTTTTTACTGCCTATTTGTCAACTATGTATTGCAAATGCAACTCTGTACAGCACGGTTGTGATTGTTAACATTAGCTACATGAGCTAGCAAGACATTCCATGTATTACTCTGTCAACTCTGATTACTAATACATATTCAAATAAAAAAAAAAAGCATTTTTCATCCCAATATATAAATTCTGTCATCATTACTCGGCCTGGAAGTCTATTCACCTATTCATTTAAAATATTATAAATATGACCCTGGACCACAAAACCATTTATAAGCTTACTGAAGTATCTAACATTTTTCTCTGTGTTTTAGGTGCTGATTCCCATCTCCCTCTATGTGTCGATAGAGATAGTGAAGCTGGGACAGATTTATTTTATTCAGAATGATTTAGATCTGTATAACCCAGTATTGGACACAGGAGTGCAGTGCAGAGCATTGAACATCACAGAAGACCTGGGACAGATCCAGTACCTGTTCTCCGACAAGACGGGAACCCTCACAGAGAACCGCATGCTGTTCCGCCGCTGCACTGTTGCAGGAACTGAGTATCCGCACCATGAGAATGGTCAGTGCGCTTCACAAAAGTTGTCAAATACACCAGACTAATTCTGTGCACGTTTTCCTTCATTAGCTTTTGATCTAAAACTGCAGTTCATTTACCAAACTCTGATATAAATGGATAAATATTTAATTATTTAATTAATTTAACTTATTAAATTACGTAAATTATGCTAGTCAAACATACCATGTTTAAGATTTATATAAATAGATAGATAGATGCAATAAAGAAAAATGTATTATAATAGTAATTTTAACCCATTTTCATGCAAATACATCTACATAATAAGGTAAAAGATATAACCATGTTTATGTTAAACATGTTAAAGCTTTTGAACTTAACATTCATGAATTGATCAATTCATTCATAAATTGGAAAACGCATAAATGATTGACTATTTAGCTAATTTATTTTAATATTAATTTTAATGCATTTAAATGTTTATGTAGTTGATTTAAAGTTATAACAGAATGTTTTTTTTCTGCTGTCAAACTAAATATTCATAAATTGCTGAATCAGCTTGATTTGATTGATTAACTGATTTATTCATTGTGACATTAATCATTTCACCAAATTTACCTTAATTTTGATGTTAATGGTTTAAGATGTAATTTATATGTTGTCTAAATATGTTACAAAACTCTTTTGAGAATGTAACACTTAACATTATAATTAAAAATATTCAGTTGCACAGTTAATTGTGGTTGGTAATAAAACTATTGGTAAATGTATTTAAAATGATTATTCTTGTAATGATTAATGAATATTTTAAATGATAATGTTAAGTTTGACATTCTGAATTATAATTTGCACAACACCTATTATAATATAAATATTCAAAACATGCAGTGTTGCAGGTGTACTTTCCCATATCTCTATTACTTTATTACTCTCTAGTTTAGTCATCTATTAATATTATACTTGCACAGACAAACAAACACATCAGGAGTTTCCATTACCCATCAAATTGTGCAAACTGATATTGAGAATGTCAAACTTAACATTATCATTTAAAATATTCCTTAATTATTACAAGAATAATCATTTTAAATAAATGTATCAATAGTTGAGATTATTTTATTATATTAAAAGTCACAATTAAGTAAATGTGCACTCTAGTGATCTGGTGCTGTTTAAGTCAGATATTAATGGTGTAGGATTTCTTTTTTTTTTTTTTTCTCAATTGTCTCATGGTCATGTCTGTGTGTTACTCTTTAGCGGTATCTCTAGAACAGTATGAGGATCAGGCCTGTGGGGACATAGATCGCTCTCTCACCCTGAGGTCACGCACTAGCAAGAAATCTCTGAGCTGTAAATCACTCAGCTGCAACCGCAGTTCGGTGTCCCTCAATACCCTTACAGCCGAGTCTGAAACTCACTCAGTCCATGACACACTCCGGAGACACACACCCGGAGCCTTCAGCAGCACCATGGTGAGAAGAGACATTCACTGTGCAGGTGTACTTTCCCATGTCTTTATTACTTTATTACTCTCTGTATTAGTCATCTATTAATATTATAGGTACACAGACAAACAGGCACAAAGTATTTCCATTACCCTTCAAATTATGCAAATTAAAATGATGAATTAGAAAAGGAAGCTGCTAGAATTTTCCAAACAATCACCTGACCTGAATCCATTAAATAAAACAACAACTAAAGATCAGAGTTGATATAGGAGACTCACGGAACTGTCAATATTTGAAGACTCTGTTCCTTTTATGCTTCAAATAACAAGTCTATGTCTCTCTTTCGATTAAAATAATGGCTAGTGCGTTGTCTATAATATAAGTAAACTTGTATTAGTCACCATGATTGCAAAAGGGTGATTTATTTATTTATTTTTCAATATATATTTTTAGGGGGTTTTATACCTTTAATTTGACAGGACAGTAAAGTAAATACGGGAAAGTATGGGAAGCAGAGAGAGGAGAACGTGATCAGTAAAGGACTTCGAGCCAAGATTTGAGCTATAAGACAGAAGTAATGCTCATTGGTTCACCACATCAGTTGCGCAAAGCAGAGCAGACTTCCTTATGTTTGGATGGCTCTGCTTTAGAGTTTCAAACTAAACAAAAAAAATCTGGGTGTGGTATTTGATGCCAGCCTTACATTTGAACCGCATGTGCAGAATACAGTCAAGACATCGTTTTTTCATCTGAGAAACATTGCCAAACTTGGTCCCATGCTGCCCTTTTCTGTTGCTGAAAAATTAATGAACACCTTTGTATTTTCCCGTATTGACTATTGCAATGCTTTGCTGGTTGGAGTTCCAAAAGCTAGCCCTAAGCAAGTTACAATTAGAACATAATTCAGCAGCTAGAATTCTGACTAGGACGAATTGATTTTAAAGTACTCATGCTTGCGTACAAGGCAAGGTTTTTAATCCCATACACTCCTAGACGTGCTTTACGCTCCTCTGACGCTGATCTTTTAACTGCTCTGTCAACGCGGCTAAAATCTATGGGAGACCAGGCATTTTCTTCATTGGCACCTAAATTGTGGAACTCTTTACCCTCTGATATTCGCAATGCAGAATTTTTTAATCATCTTACTTACTTTTTAGGGTAGCTTTTATTTGATTTTTAGATCTATTTTACTATTACTATTATAATTTTTTTATTATTATTTTTATTTCATTTTTTTTTTTTTTTTTTTACTGCTGCACGTTTTATATGTCTGTAAAGTGCCTTGAGATGCTACTTTTAAAGCGCTGTATAAAAATAAAGTTTATTATTATTATGATTATAATTATTATTATTAACTGTATATGTCACACACAATTTGTAATGCTACTGGTGCCAAGTAGACCAGTTGTATTCACAAAATACTCAGTTAAGGGAAACACCATTATTTCACACTATTTTGTCTAATCAACATTTAGAAAATAATGTTTTGTGCAGATTTGTAATGGAAATGTCCCTACTTTCATGGATGTACATTGGTGTTTTTAATTGTGGTTTTCTCCTCAGGAATGTGCCGTTGTTCCAGACCCTCAGCTTCAGGTGAAGCTCAGCACACTGTCCTCTCCCATGCGTTCTCCTCTCCGGCCAGACGCTACTGAAATCTCGCTTATCCTGGACTTTTTTCTTGCTCTGACAGTCTGCAACACCGTAGTCGTTTCTTCACCCTCCCAGCCAAGACATGTGGTATGATGCAAATATTTCCTGCTGTTCAGCTATACTCTTGAAATTGAAGTTTACACCGTGTCCAAACAACAAGTGACAAGATTCCAAAACATTATACCAAGGAATAGTGCTCTGTGCTCCCATGGACATGAGCATGGACATGTTTATAATCTAATTAATAAATGTTAAACCTCATTACTATTAATAAAAGTTTAGCATTTCATGTTTGCTAGTTCGTGTTTGCTAGTTTTTTTCTAAGTTAAACTATCCGCTGGCACTTTCAGTATAGCTATGAATGTCACATAAAATGGGATTTAGTTTCACAATTGTAACATTTAACACTGAATAAAGCACATAATCTTTGTCATAGTAGCTAATGCTGTTGTTTTAGCTGGGATGTCACAGAAATAGAAACATATACTAAAATAGAAACAACCGTCACGGTTGGTCACCTTATAAAACACCTTATAAAGAGAAAGATAGCTTTTATCACACATCCCAGCATCTCATTGTGTCGTGTGTAATTAGCAACATATTTTAGAGTGGTTGTTTCCAGCTATATTTTTAAGAGACCTCTAATTTAACTTTCTTATACAATATCTCTTTCTCTTGATAAATTTTATGGCTTGTTTCATGTTCCGAAACTCATAGGTGTGACCCAGCCAAAAAGAACTGTGTTCCTCAGGAAGTTGCAGTTGGGTAAACTAAAGGGGGGTCATATCCTGTGATGTAAAACTTTATTAATAAATTAAAATTTATTATTTACTTGCCCTCAAGTGGTTCGAAACTTCTATGAGTTTTCTGTTGAATACAAAGATGATATATTGAAGAAAGTTGAAAACCGGTAATTGACATCCATAGTAGGGAAAACAAGTACTATGGAAGTCAATGGTTACAGGTTTCCAGCTTTCTTCAATATGTTTTCTTTTGTGTTCAACACAAAGAAATTTTCTTTAAACATGTTTCTAACAAGTGAAGAGTGAGTAAAAGATGACAGAATTTTCAGTTTTGGGTAAACGGCCCCTTTAATAATTGCAACAACATCTGTGTAAAGATTAAAATAAAAAATATAAATAAGTAAATTTCATGTGATTTTAAAAAATATATATTTTTATTATTATCATTATTATTTTGGTACACATAAAATGCTTATTTTCAGTTTAAATAATAATGCATACAAGCTAATTTTAACTCTTATATGAAAATCTTTCTGAATGAAAATGTAAATGCACTTCTTTACTGGAAGTGGTGCTTATAAAATGGCAGAAACAGAGCTGTTGTTTTTGAAAAAAATATGTTTTTTTTTATGTGATTATAATGATTATTCAAATGGTAATTTGACAGTCAGAAATTTGGTTTATCAAACTAACATCTGATGAACTAGTTTCATTCATTTTTGTTACCCTCAAACTAGAGTGAATTTGGTGACTCCTCATAAATTGTTGGTGATATTTAAAACCCTTTTCCAGAAAGCACCATTAAATTCACCCTACAACCAAAATTGTTACATATTCAGAAATGCCTTTTGTGGTCACTTGTGTTTGGAATACTTTTAAACTTTAATTTAAACGCTTAATTTGTTCCACATCATGTTTGTGTGAGCGCACAAGTACTATTGTACAATTGAGTAATAACATGCCAATTAAATGTTTTATGATCAAACAAGAATGAAAAGTATGTTAATGGCAACTACAATTTCAGCCATATTGTGTTTTGGTACAACACAGCCAAGTATGAATAACTTGTTTTGGTGTGTTAACGATCACATGTTTGGTCAGTAGACAGAGAGTAGGTGGTCTGTTGTGTCTGTTCAAATGCACTCAAGCTCATGTTCACTTACACAATGAAAACTGATTTCCAAATTCCATTACTAAAGTAAATGTGACTGCACATTAGAAGCATGTCTGTCTCTTTCTAAACCGGAACATTGTGAGTTAGAAATGTTTAGTTCCTATACACACTGCATAGAATATGAGGCAATACAATTGTGAGTAGCTGAATTGTTCAGAAGTTTAATTAGTAGTAGATTGCAGTTGTCACTCCCATAAATTACTAGTTAATATATGTTGAGAATGTTCAAGCACATAGCATCGGTTTGGATGTTTGATATGTTCTTTTGAAAAATATACATCATAAAAGCTGTCCAGTTCGGTTGTTAAATGGATAGTTTAGCTAAAAATGAAAATTCTGTCATCATTTATTCACCCTCCACTTGTTCCAAACCTGCTTGAGTTTCTTTCATCTGTTGAACACAAAAGTAGATATGTTGGAAATAATAACAGGAAAAAGAAATTCATAAAAGTTTAGAACCAGCTGAGTGCGAGTAAATGTTGGACTGTCACCTTTAAGTTTTCCTTATGTCTTTAGTTTTGACATTTTCAAAACTGCCAATGCCAGCTCTAAGTAAGCCAGTATTAATGTATTTTTTTAATTTGATTCAGAACAAGGGAACCAAGAGCACTAACCTTGTGAATAAACCAAAACAATGAAATTACTTTTATTAAAAGGTTAAAGTGTTGTCATAGAGATCCAGTGTAGCCATGCTTATGGCTTGCAAAAGTGATACTTGCATGTGTATTTCTGTGCATAGTTGTGAATAATATTTTGTTGTAATACCAGGTTCAGATGCCTGTGGTTCGCACCCCGCTGCGCTCTCTAGAGGAGATGAAGGCCATGTTTCAGAAGCTGAGTCTGCCCCGCTTTCCTCATTCACCAAATCAGAACACAGATACTCCTCCTAGCCTAACCAAAAAACTCTTCGCCCGGGGGCGTTCGGCTACCTACTTTCCAAACAGCAACCCACAAACCCCAGTTACACACTTAGAGTCACCTGCCAAACCCTCTGGTACCCCATTGGACACTCTACCAGCTCTCATAACTCCTGCTTTGTCGCCCAGCGGGGCATGGGGGGAGGATGCTGAGGATGAAAAGCAAGCCAAAGATAACTCTGCAGATGAGTCTGAGAGCGATGATGAAGACGAGGAAGAAGAGTTGCTGTACGAGGCGGAGAGTCCCGATGAGGCGGCATTGGTGCAAGCAGCAAAGGCTTATGGGTGCACTCTGCTGGGCCGGTCCCCAGAGCAAGTTCTTGTGGCCATTCCTGGCACTGGGCCACTGTCCATCCCTCTGCTGCATGTACTGCCATTTCATTCTGCCCGCAAGAGGATGTCTGTGGTGGTGCGCCATCCCCTCACTGGAGAGGTGGTGGTTTATACGAAAGGAGCCGATAACGTCATTATGGAGCTGGCTAAACAAGGTGTGTAAGGTGATGTTCTTGCTTTACCAAAGAAATTGTTCACATAGTCCCCAAAAAACATCAGCACTTCAGATGTTGCCAAGTGTTTGGTTTAAGGCCCTTCTAATATACAAAGCATAGATCTTTAACCTTTTTTTCAATGTAATACTTGAGTGGCAGTATACTCTTAGCTAACATCTTGACACCACCCATAAATAGTGGTGTTTAGATCACTGTTTCTAATTTCTCTTTAGAATAAAAATAAACTTACAACTAAAGTAACAGCAGAAAGAAAACAGCAGTTAAGAGGCCATCTGTTAATGATGATGCTTAGAGCTTTGACGAGGAATTGTTTGAGAAATCAATTCAGAGATATTAAAAATGCATCACTGTCTCTCTTGAATCTATTCTGAGCTAGTTGTTAATAGCAGATGGCGCTTTAGATGCAAGCAGAATATAGCTGTTTGTAATTGAACTGTTATTTTTTGAATGAGTAGAAGTCATTGGTAATGATCATAAAACAACAGAGGCTTCTTTTATAAAACTTTGCATAGTAGCCTTTGTAAACGTGAACGTATGGCGAATAAATATAAATTTTTATATGAGGATTTAAAGTTGTTCAATTAAGTCAATATTTAAGTTAAATATGTTTACTTAGGAGAATGAGCACAGCTGTAAGTAAACTCTGTCAAGTTCGTTATTTTTATAGGTCACAACTTTTGTGTGGGAAATGACGCACGCACTTTTCTGCATGTTTTTGTGCGTACACCACATTTTTAAATGAGACCCCAGGAGTCTAACTCTTACTCTGCGTACAGCTGAAATCAGCCAAACACATTTTGTATGCATCACCCTTTGAAAAAGATGAACAAGTCATTGGAGTTGATGCTTAATATGATGAGTCCCGCTGAAGCAGGGATCTTTATTTCTCTTGACCCTTTTTTAATACGTGTAGCTTAGATGGAATATCTTCACAGCAAACTGACTTCTAACTTTCCAGTTCATTTCTGAAAGATTGCTAACAACAAACAGTCACAATTACTGAAGGTTGAACAGCAATGTAGAAAACAATGTGCTTGAGAGATAGTTCACCAAAAATGAAAATGTCCTCCTCATTTACTCGCTCAAGTGATTCTAAACTTTCATGAGTTTCTTTCTTCTGTTGAGCAAAAAACAAGATATTCTGAAACAGGTTGACAACCAGCAGACATTGACATCCATATTCGATGGCTGTGGTTTTCCAAAATTCTTTAGTATATATTTTTTGTGTTCAACAGAAGAAAGAAACAGGTTTGAACAAGGGAAGGGTGAGTAAATGATGACAGAATTTACATTTTTAGGAGAACTATCCACTTAAGGCCCTATCAGACCTGCGCCATCTAGAGTTTCATGACAGAACTCAATCAAATCATTCATTCTGTGTTGGAAAAGGGTTTAGACATGCAGAAAATGTTAGAAATCGAAACATTGTGCAGGATCTGGAGGGACAGAACAAACAAGGGACTCTTAAAGAAATGTATCAAAACTTGATTGTATTATGTATCAAAACATAATACAATCAAGGATCATCAAAATTCACCCTGACAATTAAATTATGATATAATGTACTTCTACTAATGTACTCTTCTTTAAGAGTAGTTTTACAATTTATTCTGGCTCTTCCATGCTGTGTTATGGTGTTGGGTTGTGGCCCTTCTTTTAAAGCTTTAATTGTATTAAAACCAACCCATATGCCACCACCAGGGGTTTACACATGTCTTATAAAGCAGATTAATGTGTTTTTTTAACAACAATATTTCTGTCTTTATATTTTATTATAATCTAAAATCCCTGACCTCCGCCAAGTCACCTGAACTCACTGTTTTGTTTGCATGAATGGTGACGCAAAAAACTGCACTGTTTAGTTCCGCATTGGAGCATAAACATTGCATCGAACATTCATAGAACATGGGTTATTGTTTTATTGAGGGAGAATTATCTTGCTTTTATTATCGTTATCTTTTATTGTCCAGTTATACTTGTTAAACATTCAGATGCGATATTGTCCTGCCATTGTTTGACTATAAATATTTGTTTTGTTTTGCTTGTGTGTGTGCAGCTGAAGATGATTTCTCCAGGGAGGTTATGGAACTGACGCAGAGACACCTGGACCAGTATGCAAGAGAGGGACTGCGCACTCTCTGTGTTGCTAAAAAAGTACGCCTTTCACTCTCACTTCTCTTATTTGGATGATCTTCTATTTGCATACAGGGCATGTGTTGAAATGCCTCTTGCGTGAGATAAAACTCTGATGGAAATTGTTGGCGTACGATTGACAGGTGTTGGGAGAGCAGGAATACGAAGCCTGGATGAAGAGACACGAGTATGCAGAAACCAGCATTGAAAACAGAGAAGAGCTTCTGCTTGAATCTGCAGAGAGACTGGAAACTGATCTCACATTATTGGGTGAGAACAAAATAAAAATACCAAGACTTGTATTGAAGTTATGTAATGTGTTGTTTGTCCTTGGCTAACTCTCTCTTGACTTACAGGGGCGACGGGTATAGTAGATCGCCTGCAGGAGGAAGTGCCTGAGACCATTGAGGCTCTGCAGGAAGCAGGGATCAAAGTATGGGTGCTCACAGGAGACAAACAAGAGACGGCTATTAATATCGCTTTTGCTTGCAAACTCCTCAGACCCACAGACCACATACTGATGGCCAACTGTGACAGCAAGGTAAATAGACATGTTGGATGAAGGAAACTGAAGGGAAATCATTTAAAAATAAATAATCATTTTATGGGGCGGCACGGTGGCGCAGTAGGTAGCGCAGTGGGTAGCACTCGCTGGCTCGAGCCCCGGCTGGGTCAGTTGGCATTTCTGTGTGGAGTTTGCAATAATCATTTTATAAAACAATATGAACAAACTGACCACATTTTCCAGGTCAAAATTACATTGTTCTTAAATAAACACATCAGATTACAAATAGAGTACAAATAGTGTGAAATAGGCGACTCGTAGCCTGAAATAAAACATGTATAAAATTTTCCCTCACTCCACAACAAATACATTACATTTTGAGAACAGAGCATCATTCAGAACTTTAAACAAATGTGAAAAATGTAAGTTCAGAAATGTAAAACAGAAATTAGAGAGCCATTTTATCCAACATTTATTACACTTACTTTTACATTTAGTCATTTAGCAGATGCTTCTGTCCTAAGCGACTTGCAGTTAAGGGAGTATTCAGCGATTCAACAAGAAGAGGCAATACACACAAGAAGTGCTAATTATACAAAGGAACTTACTAACATAATAATGCATGTGATTTAATGGCACATTGGTAGATAACCATCTCAGCTTCTAGAGAATGGAGATTCATGACCAATGCAAGGCATGTGAAGTATACACAGATAAAACGTGAAATATGCATATGTTACATATAAAAGCAACAGGGTCTGATTCTGTCAGTGAGCACCTTATTTATCGCAGTTGGACATCAAAGAACACCCTCTTCATCTTAAAATGTTGTCCAATTGCTCTTCTGCCCTGATAAAGTGTTGATTCCCGCATTAACTGCATTTTACAGTTAACTGCAGTTAACGTCATTTATCAGTTTGAGCAGGAATGTTGACTACATGACTACATACCTTTATGCATATGTGTCCTCACAGCTACAGATAAACTGCTGATGGATGACGCAGAGGAATGTAAACAGGGGCACTTTGACCAATGAGAGGACAGTTTTACTCACTTGTGACTTGCATTAAACAGTTTATTATACTTTTTTTATTTTGAATTATGAAAGTTAACAGAACCAAGAAAATAATAACTAACAATACAATCAATTGTCCCTCATTGTAGTCAAAAGTCCCTGTGTCAGAACATCAACAATGACATAAAGAGCAGTCTACAGGGCTGAAAACACTACACAAGAGGTTTCAGCAGTTTTTGTTGATTTAGCCATTACATAGCCATTAAACAAATGAAATATTTGCAAAGTCATCATTATGGTCTATAAACTAGTGCTGAACGTATTACACAAATACCCTAATAAAATATTGCTCCAATAAAATAATAAACTCCTTCTTTTCCATTTTACTTGAGTCAAAGTACATGAGTGCTAGATTTTTAATGTACTTAAGTATTAAAAATACTTATTGCTGAATGTTTATTTTGCAAGAATCATTTGACTGTGAGTTGCTTACTGTAAACTCGCTCTGAACTGATCATTTAAATCAGTGAGTTGTTTAATGGAGACTCATTCTGAAGGAATCATCCGAATCGATTAAATGTTTACTGGAGACTAACTCTGAATGGATCATTTGTATCAGTAAGTTTATTACTGGAGAGTGGAGACTCACTCTAAACAGATCATTTGAATCAGTGAGTTGTTTCAGGAAGCTTAATTTAAACAGATCATTTGATTCAGTGAGTCGTTTACTAGACACTCACTCTGAATGGATCATTTAAATCAATAGGTTTATTACTGGAGAGTGGATACTCTCTCTCTAAACGAATTGTTTACTGGAGACTCATTCTGAACTAACCATCTGAATCAGTGAGTTGTTTACTGGAGACTCATTCTGAAAAAAAGCATGTGATTCAGTGAGTTGTTTACTGATGACTCATTCTGAACAGATCATCTGAATCAGTGAGTTGTTTACTGGAGACTCACTATGAAAAAAGCATTTGATACAGTGAGTTGTTTACTGAAGACTCATTCTGAACAGATCATCTGAATCAGTGAGTTGTTTACTGAAGACTCACTCTGAATGGATCATTTGAATTAGTTACTTCATTACTGGAGAGTGAAAACTCACTTTGAACGGATTGTTGTTTGGATCATTTGAATTAGTAAGTTGTTTATTGGAGACTCGTTCTGAACAAATCATTTGAATCAGTGAATTGTTTACTGGAGACTCGCTCATAACAGATCACTTAAATCAGTGAGTACATGTACATGGACCCCAACAGTCCAATTTGAACACAATTAGGTCAGTACTCTGATTAAGAGTGTACAATGTAAACAGCGTTTTTTAATAAAAAAAACAAAATCTTATTACCTTAATCCGACTAAAGTCATAATTGAACTAAACAGAAATCAAATTAAGGCATGTGGAGTATTCCTATTTTAATCATATTATTGAAGTGCAGTACAGACATGTAAACACCCTTAATCAAACTGTTACCATTTTGTAGTACTTTTGCTGGATTTTGCAACAGGACACACAAACGGCAGTTGTCAGGTGTTTGACAAAACACAAATGAGAGTGGCTTCTAGCAAGAGAGCACATTTTTGGTGCAAATGATGTCTATGCTGAGAATTATCCCACCAGCCCTTACTCCGTACTCTCATCCAGTAGCTACCTCTGAGTTTGTTGCAGAGGCATGAATGAAAAGTTAATGAATGAAATGGCAGAAGTGGCCTTTTGCTTGAGAATTGAGTTTAACTTGACGCAAAATTAAAAACAAAACCCATAAAAACAGATATGGTGCCATGACGAACACAACTGTTATTGAGGAAACTAGCATCGAATGGTGACGTAATGATGTTAATTAAACTATGTACTGATGTCCATGTAAACGTAGTAAATGAGTTGTTTACTGGATACTCACTCTGAACGCATCATTTGAATCAGTGAGTTTCTTTAGGAGATTTTATCTAAACGGATCATTTGATTCAGTGAATTGTTTACTGAAGACTCATTCTGAACAGATCATCTGAATCACTCTGAATGGATCATTTGAATCAGTTACTTTATTACTGGAGAGTGAAAAACTCGCTTTGAACGGATTGTTGTTAAAAAATCATTTGAATCAGTGAGTCATTTACTGAGTTGTTTTCATTTAGACTCACCCTGAATAAATAATTTGAGTTAGTAAGTTGTTTACTGGAGACTCGTTGTGAACAAATCATTTTAACCAGTGAGTTGTTTACTGAAGACTCGCTCTGAACAGATCATTTGAATCAGTTGTTTGTAATTTACGGAGTTGCTTCCTAACAAAACAAGCTAGCCCAAGTTCACAGTCAGGCATGGAAGAACATTAATGCTGACGTTTCAGGAAATATATTGGCAGTAAGCCAGAGAGATGGGCTGCTCTAATTGCTTCAAAAGATGGACATATCATAATAAAGTGAATAAAAACAGTTTATATATTTATTGTGGTCAAGCAACCATCTGCATGGTTCATGATAGGTTAATATTTGTTCTAATAATTTTGCCCACCAATATATGTATTATATTACTAGAAAAACACAAAAAATGGGGTAACAACAAATGCTCTTTTATGTTGTAATTTACACATAACTAAAAGATTTTTTTCCTTTCTGTGTTGTTTGTCCTCCAGGAAGCATGTGAGGCTCGACTTCAGGAGTTGCAGCTTGAGGTCCAGCAGGTCACAAAGGCAGACGAGCCTGAAGGTGACTGTAGCTCTGACTGTGTGCTGGTCATCGATGGCCGTACGCTGGACTATGCTCTGCAGAAGGAGCTGCAGGGGTCGTTCTTGGATCTCACGTGTTGCTGTCGCTCAGTCATTTGCTGCAGGTCGACTCCTCTGCAGAAGAGCCAAGTGGTTCGGCTGGTCCGAGACAAGCTGCAGGTCATGACCCTGGCTATAGGTGAGAGAGGGCAGTGAGGGGTCTGATGAAGGTTGAGCATCAGAGTAGATTGTGGGACAAACTGAAATGTGTGAGTCTGATTTTTAGGCGATGGAGCCAATGATGTCAGTATGATTCAGATGGCAGATGTTGGCGTTGGCATCTCAGGCCAGGAGGGCATGCAGGTACAAGCTAAAAACTAGTTTCATGATATAAACATCATTTACTCATCCTCCACTTTTTACAAATCTTTTTGTGTTTATTTTTTCTGTTCAACACTAAAGACGATATTTAGAAGAATGTCATTGACTTCCATAGTATTTTAATTTCTTACTAAGTCAATGGCTGTTGGTTTCCAACATTCTTCAAAATATTTTCTTTTGTGTTCATCAGACATGAGAATGAATAAACGGTGAGAACATTTTCATATTTAGGTGCACTATCCCTTTAAGAATTCAGTACCTTGCAATTAATAATGGTGAATTTGAGTTAAATGGACCACATTCCAGTGGATGATATATAGATGTGTAATTGCATTATTAATCTAGACTAATTATGAAAAATTTCAGGTCAGAAGTTGGTAAGACTGCTGTAACATTTTTGAAAGAAGCCTCTTCTACTTACCAAGCCTGCATTTATTTAATCAAATATACAACAAAAACAAATAGTGAAAAATATAATATTTTTTATAACGTATAAGCCTTCAGAAATCACTTTAATATTTTATTCTTGTCATATTATAATATTAATAATATTATGTTATTTTATTTACTTTTCTTCATCCATATTAAACTGCTTTTTTCACAGTCTACATTGTATAAAGCGCTATAGAAATAAAGATGCATTTAATTGAATTGAACCGTTATAGAAAACCAATTAAGGTTTTTTGAGTGATAAACAATATTTACAGTATTTTTGGGACTCTTTGATTAATGTAATTAAGGCATCCATTACTAAAGTATTGCTTGGTTTAAAAAGAAAAGGCAAACATTTTAATGGAAATGTCAAAACCATTAAAACCCATAAAAAAACATCTAAAATGTCTTTTGAGTTTTACAGTATTTTATAATATAATTTGAGCTTGAACCACACTAGTGTCACTCTTGATAAAAACGAATGTGATGCATACAATAATATTTACATTTCACTGCAATTC
Organism: Danio choprae; assembly: GCA_903798125.1. Classification (NCBI taxonomy): domain Eukaryota; kingdom Metazoa; phylum Chordata; class Actinopteri; order Cypriniformes; family Danionidae; genus Danio; species Danio choprae. Next base: position 1,979,988 of record CAIGQW010000302.1, on the reverse strand, counting down.
TACATCCATAAGTTTAAATTACATTTCTGTATGAGGTTTTCAAACGAACTGGAATTTTAAAGATATTTTTAAGATTAACAAACACAATATTTCTGTTCCTTTTGAGTTGCAGAAAATTACTTCAAGTGAAAAATCCACTTTGACTTTCTTTAGAAAAATATCCAGATATTAGGAAATACAGTAATCCTTACAGTAATTTGAGTTTCTTTCTTCAATTGAACCCAAAATAAGATCGTTTGAAGTATGTTGCAAACCATTAACTTTAATAGGCTTTTTTTTTATATTGAGTACCAGTTTAAAACATTTTTCAAAATATCTTCTTTTATGTTTGTAACCACCAAGTTTTTCACTTAACACTTTTTTTATGGGCTGATCTATTTCTTTAATAGGAAATAAAATGTGTACTATTCCCAATCCATGTTTCATTCTCTTATTTTAAAGAGAACAAAATCTACTTCACCCTACCATTTTACCTAGTTTGAAACCTTTTAGTTACCTTCATAGTTAAAGCCTCTTTAACTGTGTATGATGTATTTTCTGTTCATTTGTAGGCAGTGATGTCCAGTGACTTTGCCATCTCTCGATTCAAGTTCCTGAGAAAGCTGATTTTGGTTCACGGTCATTGGTGCTACGCCCGTTTGGCTAACATGATCCTCTATTTCTTCTACAAGAATGTGGTGAGTAGTGCACACATTTACACAGTTTCTCACGCAGCCGTTATCTTGCAGTCCTGATTCGTTCCTGTTCTTCTTTTTTTTCTCTCTTTTCATGTAGATGTACGTGAACCTGCTGTTCTGGTACCAGTTTTTTTGTGGATTTTCCGGCAGCACCATGACCAACTCTTGGGTTTTAATTTTCTTCAACCTGCTCTTCACCTCTGTCCCTCCACTCGTATATGGTGTGCTGGATAAAGACGTGTCTGCAGAGACGCTACTAAAACTGCCCGATCTCTACAAGTCTGGACAAAACTCACAGGTGATCATTCTGTCACACATAGCGTTTCTGTTTTTCCTATTCAGGTGTTATATATATGGTTTGAAAATATTGATGACTTTTGTATGGTTTTCAGGCCTATCTTCCATCAACCTTCTGGCTGAACATTCTCGATGCGTTTTACCAAAGCCTTGTGTGTTTCTTCATACCTTACTTTGTAAGTCCTTGTCAAGGTCTTCATTTAAAGGGCCCTGATATCCTTTTTTCTCTTTTTCACATATGAATAAAAAACATTCTGTGGATATACAGCTAGCAACCATCCTGATATTGTTTACAGCCACCTAAAATAACTTGAAACATTACAGCAAACTGACAACAAATACATATAAAAGTAATTGACAGCTTCTGTAAATATTTTATTCAGCCTGTATTGCATGCATATTCACTCACTTGTTTGACATTAGATTCCATTTTATTACGTGTAACGGATAGATGTCTTCAGATGAGTCTTTTTGCATCTCAGTTTTAGACGTGTCGTCTGACATTATGATAGCTGAGGTCCTACAGTGTAAAATGGGGTCCATGTTCTATAGTGTGACAAGACGATATTATAAATGACTATTTCAAATTGGACAGTCCAAGCCTGTTTTAATTCAATAATCAGTTAAAATTCCAATGAATAATGTACATTCACATTGCTCTGAAATGTAGCACTCTAAGTTACAATGTTTTGTGTACTTCTATATGCAATAGATTGTTTTAAAGCAAATTTAGATTTTCAGTATCCCCTTTACTTAAAGTTACACTACAGTTTCTACTAAAATGCATCACTTTTCATTAAGTTAATGTTTTTAATTATGGCTGAATAGAGGAAATGAACCAGAGAATAATTCCATGTTGGAGTAGGCAGAGCCTCAGAGCCAAACCTACCTGTTACTTAATCAGAATTCACTAATGATAGTTTAAACTGAAGACTAAAGGTGTTTGCCAGTAAAAAAGCTAACTTTTGTACAAGCAGTATTGAACTTGAACTTGTAACCGACGTCACATCAGTTTATTCTGCCATTTTAATTGCATTGTTCCCAAATTAAATTGAAGATTATAGTATTTTAAATGTACATTGTTTGTTTGTTTTTTCAGTTTTGTATTTGTAGTTCTTGCTTGAGGAAGCAGAACTTTGTTGCATTAATATGGATCAATAAATGGCTAAAATTAAAACCATTTAAGTAATTCCTATCCGTTCAGACCATTAATGAACTATAGCACATCATATTGTTTTTGTATGCTATGCAGGCTTATGCAGGGTCTGATATTGGGGTGTTTTCCTTTGGCTCTCCAATCAATGGCTCCGCTCTCCTCATCATCCTGCTCCATCAAGTCATAGAGAGTCGCACATTGGTGAGTCAGTCACAGTTGCTCAGGAGATTTGTTTATCGTCTGTAATGAAGTTTAATATGTAGCAAAAAATGTAGTGTAAAATGTGATTTCTGAAGATCATATTACACTAGAGATGGGATATTTATTAAAATAAATGTTAAATTGTAATACTTTTTCACAATATTATTGTTTTTACTGTAATTTCAATAATCAATATATAATATAATCAATGATAAATACAAAGTTGGCGTGCATAAAGGACGCAAGTATGATGACCAATTCTCATTTTTAATTGTAGTTGCCAAGTAGGTTGCATATAAACTGTATATTAGTATTTATAAAGCACATATAAATGCTTTATTCTGCTTGACCATATTTGGCATCTTTTAACCCTATCCAATATCAAAAGCTAACTGATATACCAACTACCTCACTAGTTATTAATGATCAAATTATTCGCTTAATTTCAAATTAAGAGTTTATTAAATCAAAAGCCATATATAATAGTGAATATGTGTTTCTTATACTGAAGTGCTACCATGTAGTTATTCCAAACCCTCGACCAATAGTGTTAATCTGACATCTTTCTTCACCTATGGTGAAATATTATTGCTCCAAACTAATTCCCAAAGAATTCCCATAAAAGACAATATATCTTTTGATTGCTTGTATTCATGATAAACCACGTAATGTTGAGCGCACATAGTCGAATTGCACACCACAATAACAAATGCTGTACATAGATATACTTTTGCATACACAATTGTACCACTGTAATAATGCTTTTGTTTGTGAATGTTCTGCTAATGCTCGTCTTGTGTGATTTTTGCAGACTTGGATACATGCCTCGTTGCTGCTCTTCAGTGGCCTGTTCTATTATGCGTTTGTCCTGTTGTTCAGCATTACATGTGTCACATGCAATTCTCCTACAAACCCTTACGGCATTGAGACAAAAATGATGTCTGAGCCGCTCTACTATTTAGTGTGCGTGCTTACCACAGTCCTGGCCCTGCTGCCAAGGTATGACACATATACCGGAATCAGTTTACTCACATGCCAGTCACATTAAATCTGTAGCATTAAAAAAAAAACTCACTTCTGACTTAATTTCCTTGATTGAATAATAAAATTGAAATAAAACCAAAATTGCTAAATGACTTATTAACTCATAAAGGCTATTTATTATTATTATTATTATTATTATTATTATTATAATATATTTATTCAGTGAAGCATGGCACTGTGTTTATACCCATAAGCAGCTTGTGATGCAGAGTTGTCAGCAGGTCACAGTGACTGCAATAAAGGCTGCTCCAAATGAACTCCATTTCTACATCTACAATTCTGCTCACATTAGCATGCACAAGGAATGCAGTATTGTATGTTACCATAATTATAATGAAGCACTTATAAAAAAAAAAAAATCAAACAGTTTTCCATTCAAATGAAAGTTTTTAAATGATAATTTTTTAAAAGCAGTATGCCCTCACTATTTACTCACAATCAAGTAGTCTTAAACTTTAACTTTTATGAATGTCTGTTGAACACAAAACCGGATATTCTGAAGAATGTTATAAAAAAGCAGTCATTAACATTCATACTAGAAAAAAAACAAAACAAAAAAACATCCATACTAGGAACAAGAAGTACTATGGAAGTCAATGGCTGCTTTTTTCAGTATGTCTTCCTTTGTTTTCAACAGAAGAAAGAAACTCACACAGGTTTCTAACAAGTGGAGAATGAGCAAATGATGTTTAAATGTATTTTGGGGTGAGCTATCCCTTTACTGTTGTAATGTAAAATAAAGTTTTATTATAAATAATTTCAGTGAATTTCTAGCCAAATTCTGCAGATTGTCCCAGACTGCAAAGTAGAAATCTGGACTAATGTCATGTTGTCTAGCCTGACACTTTCGGCATCTGTTGTTTTTGTCACTTTCTAAGAAAGTGCTACATGTATCATTCACAGTAGAGGAAAGAACCAGAATAACACTTGGTGTGATTTAGAGATAAAAAAAAGCAGTGGTACGCCTCCGTTACTTGAGAAATGTTACTGAAATGTATCCTTGACAAACAAGTTTTCAGTCTTTCCGCACTGAATAGATCAGATCTGTACTTGTGTTACCATGACAACTGTAGAGTGAATTGTCTTTCCTTAAAGAGATGACGTTTTCAGAAGTGAGAATTATGTCATCATTTATTCATTCTTTACTCGTTCCAAACCTGGTTGAGTTTCTTTCTTCTTTTGAACACAAAGGAATATATTCTGAAGAAAGCTGGGGTCAAAACATCCACTGACGTCCATAGTGTTTTTATTTTTTTGTTCCTAGTATACTGTGGAAGTCAATTGCTGCCTTTCCCCAACATTCTTCATAATGTCTTGTTTCATCTTCACAAATTTATGAAAGTTAATGTTTAGAACCACTTGAGTATGAGTAAATGCTGGGGAAATTTTCATCTTTGGTTGAACTAGCCATTTAATTTGACTTTAGCCTAACTTTATTGCAGACGTGTGGTGGTTAATGACGGCACAATATATATTTTTTATTTCTTTCTGTGTCACAGGATGCTGTCTCGTGCCTTTTCCAACACTATCTGTCCATCTGACCTGGTGAAAGCACAGAAAATAGAGAGACTTTCTGAGCAAGACTATTCCTCCAGTTTACAGAAGTGGAAGAAGAACAAAACCGCTCAAAGTCTGTCCTCAAGACCGGTCCCACAAAACCTCTGTCTGAACGCTGACATCTCCAGTTTAACAGAATGTGCTGCTGAAGCAGGCGCTGTTCTCTCGTGACCAATAACAAAGTCGCCTTTGATTATACAAACATGGTCATTCATTTAAATAGTGGCCATATATGCTTGCACTTTAATGATTGGCAGATTCTCTGGCCAATTAGGATCCAGAGCTGGCATTTCTCTGCCCAGTAAGAGTGTTTTCAGAATGAACACGTGAACTGCATTGCAGACTCATTCTCGTCCAGGGATCGCAGAAGGATTTAGATTCTTGGAGTCTGGATTTTGGAGACAAAAGATATGCAGAGAACTGTTTACATTTCACATGGCTGTGCCTGTGACACTTTTATAAAATTAAACGCACACACTCCAGAATCACACTGAAATTATGAGGGTGAATTGTTGGTCATGGTGTGACTGGTGGATGTTAATATGTTGTGGCTTCTTTGTTCCAACTTTAACACTCCATCGTTAGGTAAAAATGCTTCACAACTGCATAGGCCCTAAGCATGAGCTTGGACACTACAATTATAATATGTGCATAAACACACACATTCCCACAGTCTCATAATTACTGTTTTAAAATCTAATAATGGAGAACTTTGACACCATGAGGCCTTTACATTGAAGACTTTTCATTAATTGTACTAATATATTATTTTTTGAATGTATTTGAGACCTGAGGTCCTTGATGTTCATGTTTGTGTTCAGTCTGAAAGTGAACAACTGCAAATTGACACGTTCAGTATTTGATGATAAAGTTAGAATGATGAACTTTTTATTTTTAAGTTGTATTTATACTGCAGAGATTGTGAATGTTCGCATGTTGAAAATGTGAATTGTTAATTCAGAATGATCAACTAAATAAGTTTAAGTCATTGACTTGGAAACATTATTTATAGTCATTTTACATCCCATGTAAAAATGCTGTCAAATATGCAATAAAACAAAACTGAAAACTTAACTAGAGTTTAATTATAGCATGATGGGTATGAACATACAAACATGTAGTCTTTGTTTTGTAAAACACTAGTACTAAGTCAATAATTACTAGTATGTTTTTATTATAAGTACTTAGTTGAAACTAGGGAACTATCCTACACCGACTTTTCATAACATAAGACAAGTAAAGCTAATGCTATTTAATAGGTACAAGTACCTAATGAGTAAGTACCATCTAACAAATAAGAACCAGTATCTGAGTAAATGCTAATATTTCATAAAAAAACTATAGGTATGGGTACGTTAAGTTGGCCATCTATAAGGCACTAGTATAGGTACATTACAGTTAATAACCACTAGGTCATTCCTACTATTCGGTGCCATTTCAGGGTAGTAACTTTCCCTGAAAAAATGTTTACATTTTCCAAGATTTTCTAATATCAGTTGAAGGAATACTTATTAAACTTAAGAAAAATATACTGGTTCAGCTCAGGATATTATGGTTTAGCATTTCTTTACAGTATTTTCACATGTAACACAGGCCAAATGTCCCCCCCGTTACTGAACATTCTCGTATCTTTTAAAAGGTGTTTAAAATAAATAGTTACTGTAAGATTTACATTTTCTAAGAGCTAAAATGTCCCTCACTTTACCCTGCAATAGTATTTTTTAAAAGGTATTACTAAACAAGAATTATCTAAAAAAAAGACGTTGGCACATTGTAAATTTAATGTACTTCATTTAGTATAAAAAGAGACTGCGATGCAATTAAATCCCGTTTTTAAGTGACTTAATTTTTCAGTTCTTTAGATGCAAGTAACCAGAAAAACGTGTAATTTATATGGATTTTCTTGAATTAATATGAAAAAACTTCATAGTTAATGCGGTGGAGAGGAGTAACAGGGTGGACATTAAGAACTAAGGCAACTTGTTTACCCTCGTTCAATTATCAATAACAAACTGATGGTTATTGAATTATCAAAAGAAAAAATAGCAACATTTTTCAATGTCACATCTAAGACATTACATCAGTTGTCAAAAAAGCCAAATGAAATACAAGGAACATTGTAAATTTCATACAGATAGTACAGTAAAACTAGTGAAATACTGAGAATAGTGATATTATTACGTGTCATTGCAATATTATATAACTGTTATTTTATTGAATGTAGTTTTAAAAAAATTTATTAATTGTTGTGGGAGTCAAGCTGAATTTTAAGCAAGATTAATCTTCAGTTTTCACGCAATCTTTCAGATATTCTATTATCATGATCTGCACACGAAGAAACTATTATTATTGTTGTTGTTGTCGTCAATTTGGGAGACATACAATGCCATTCAAATGTATCATAAAAACATTTTATTCATCACAATAAATTGTTTAAGAGTTAAAGTAAATACGTTTATAATGTAAAAAAGAAACATTGCAAATAAAACTATTATTTTAAATGTGATTTTTATTTTTTTTTGGTTTGCACCATGATGTGCCCTGTATTGTCTCTGCTTTTCTGCAGCAGACAAGGGTGCCATTCCCTGACAAAATCATGCACATGGTTTAAACTAATCTTCTTTGATTGTATAAATACGTTAATAACAATAAATAGCAATACCATGGAAGCAGTGCAATATTTAAGAAAAACAGTAACAAGGTGGACAGTAACAGGAATGAATTTTTATGGGATTACAATTAAAGCAACAGGGGGGACATTCATTTCAGGGACACACATTTATTTAAATATTTTATTAATATATATTCATTATTAAAAAAAAAGAAGATTGTCACGGTGGCGCAGTGGGTAGCACGATCACCTGACATCAAGAAGGTCACTCCTTCGAGCCTCGACTGGGTCAGTTGGCATTTCTGTGTGGAGTTTGCATGTTCTCCCCGTGTTGGCGTGGGTTTCCTCTGGGTGCTCCCGTTTCCCCCACAATTCCAAAGACATGCGGTATAGGTGAACTGAGTAAGCTAAATTGTCCGTAGTGTATGGGTGTGAATGAGTGTGTATGGATGTTTCCCAGTGATGGGTTGCAGCTGGAAGGGCATCCGCAGTGTAAAACATACGCTGGATAAGTTGGCGGTTCATTCCGCTGTGGCGACCCCAGATTAATAAAGGGACTAAGCCGAAAAGAAAATGACTGAATGAACAATACAATATCATTGAAAAGTATAGTGTTTATTACATTTTTCTAAGTTATATTGGAAACTGAACATGAGCAAACATGACCTGCGACGAGGCAATTCAGCTACTTGCACTGAAATTAGAGTAATTATTTTACATTTAATTAAATGATTAGCACTTATCTTTGTGTCCTATTGTGGAAAAGGGATAATCATATTAGACAAGCTTTAAGGATTTTTATTTTATTGCATTTTTAAATATTTTGTACCATATAATGTCTTGGGGACACAAATGGCACCGAATGGTAGAAATGACCCTACTGGTAAATGAAAACTGCTAGTAATAGCCTAGTAGCTCATTTAAAATACATAAAAATCTGAATAACTAATCTCAATGAATGACTCATATTGTACTGTAAATGTCAATGACAAAGACGCAATTTAAGTACTATTTATCTAACAAATACAATGTATTAAGCAGGTATGTAGGAAACTATCTACTATATATTAAAGAACAAATGCCAATGAGTACATAATGGATAACACTGTATATAGATTACCCGCATGTTTTGTCATGAGGTAAGTAAAAATTTGCCGCGACGCTGAAATCTGTGGAAGATGGCTAAAGAGATGTGGTGAGTGTATCATGATAACAAGTGCAAATCAGCACATGCTTCCCTAATTTATAATGATTTTAGTAGTCAATGGGCGGATCTTTCTGACTTCCCTGTTGTATCGCTTTCGACTGTAACATGTTTGACTTCGACCTAAACTAAGATTAGTCTGACTGACTGACTGACTGACTTCACTAACCAAAGAGCAAACATGAGCGTCAGTTCGACACGGAGCAGCGAGGACATCGACGAGCTCGAGGCTGTGGGGTGAGCTGGTGAAACTCACTTTATTTTTACAAACATGGACCTTTCAGAACTCAGAACATATTAATAGTGCACAGGGTAGTTATGTAACCTTTTTTTAAGTCATCTTGACGAACTTGTTTCAGATTGTAGTAAAGTTGTTGTTGTTGTTGTTGTTGTTGTTTTCGGACATCTGGACTTTCTTCTTAATAATATAATTTCACAAAAGTCTTCTTTACAAATTCTAAATAGTTAAATCATATTAACAGCCAGTGACCATCAAAGTACAACATTGTTCAAAGTGAGTTAAATAGAGCTTATGTTGTTGTTTTGAAGTCATATTTACATGCAATTTCAGACTGAGTATTCAATATAGAGACCGTGTCACAAGTTGTCACTGTTCAAAAAATAAACGAATGTGTAAATAAAAAAATCTACATTACCGTAGTTTGTTTGAGTAGCCTACTTTCAGATGTGTATGTGTAACTTATTATGTCGTTTTCCAGGGTCATCAGGACCTGTGGAGAAAAAAAGAGCAAAAAACATAAAGAGCACAGTCTTGTTACTGGTGATTTATTTGTAAAGTTACACCTGTAGACTGTATGTTGCTGAGTTTCAGCATTCTTCTGTCAAAGAATGAGGAAATATTTCTTTTAACTCCATGCGAGAACAATAAGCACATTAAATGTAATTTCACAGAAAATAAACCAGGTGCCCAAACTCTGTTCTGGTGTCCTGCATAGATTATCTCCAACTTCCTTCAACATTCCTGCCTGGATGTTTCTAGTATACCTAGAAAGAGCTTGATTAGCTGGTTCAGGTGCATCTAACTGGGGTTAGAACTAAACTCTGCAGGAAATTGGCCCTCCAGGGACTCAGTTTGGCCACCCCTGGAATAAACAAATATGCTTTTCCATATAAAATTAAAAATAAATCATGTTTTATATTACTTTAAAGAAGAAGGACCAAATTACTTTAGGAGCAATGCTTTATTTATTCATTCATCTGTTTAGTTAGTGAGTTAGTTAAAGGGATGGTTTACCAAAAATGAAACATTTGTCAATTGTTTGTTTGAAACATTGTTTGTTTCAAACCAGCTTAAGTTGTTTGTTTGTTTGTTTGTTTGTTTGTTTGTTTGTTTGTTTGTTTGTTTTTCAAAGATACTTTGAAGATTGTTGGAAACCTGTTAACACTAGCATCCAAAGTAGGAAAACTTTCTACGAAATATCTTTTGTGTTAAAAAAAAAAAATCAAACTGGTTTGGAACAAGTCATGGTTGAGTTAATAGTAGCAGAATCTTTATTTTTGGGTGAACTATGCCAACTTGAATTAATAGGTTAGTGCACTGTCATATTATATTCATTATTAACAAGCACAAATCATTCAAGTTCAGATAAAGAATTCAGATGCAAAAAGCTATAAGTTCCATCTGAAATGTTCATAAATGGTTTTCTCAGGTTTCTGTGTAGGTTTAGTAATTTCAATTGTATTAATGTTACTCATAGGGTATTTTCTTTGCCTTTAAAGTGAATAACTGAATATAAACATAGGAGGCTGGGAAAATTGCTCAGAAATAATATTTTAAATTTGCATCTGAACTTCAAAATCAGTCGAGGGAATCATCATGTCTGTAAATAAGCTTAAAAATAAGCTATTTAGGGTTCCTACATGTTTTTAATAAGCATGTTAACATGTCTAAAAAAGGCCCTTTGACAATTTCAGGCCAAAAATCAGAGGGGAAAGGTCATGACATTAAATCTTTTCATTGCAATTTTTCAAAATTTTCTTCAGTACATTGCTTTCCAAAATAAATATTTATGTGTGCCCAAATCAAGATACAATTACTTGAGATGCTAAATGAAGACATTAAATCATGTTTTCTGCAACACTGAACAAAATTAAGCGTGTTTAAAACAAGAGCAAATGACTACTATTCTGGTATTACTTTTCAGTTTAATTTTAATTTAATTAACTAATAATTGTATAATATTAATGTGAATATACAATTATTGAACATTAATAAACAAACAAACAAATATTCTTCTATTTTCCTTGTCAATTATTTAAACATTCTAGCAGTATTTGTTGTAAAATGTATAATTTGTAAATTGTGTGATTCTGTATTACAGCAATAATCAAATAAACATCATCAATAGAAAAGAAAATTTTTACTGTCAAACATAAAATATCCATATATATTAAAGTAATTGTGATGAACACATGAATTGAGATTAGTCTGTTACCGGCCACAAAAATAATTTGCCAATGCAAATAAACAAATAAACTAAAATAAGATACTGTTGAAGTTGTCAATGATCTGACGAATCTAGCAGTTGCTGCAGGTTTTATTAATGTCAATGTGGATGTTTTTTATACTTTATTCTATATGCAATATTTTATCCTTTACTGTACCAATAAAAATTCATTCATTCATTTTCTTTTCGGCTTAGTCCCTTTATTAATCTGGGGTCGCCACAGCGGAATGAACTGCCAACTTATCCAGCATATGTTTTAGCAGCGGATGCCCTTCCAGCTGCAACCCATCACTGGGAAACATCTATACACACTCATTCACGCACATACACTACGGACAATTTAGCTTACCCAATTCACCTGTACTGCATGTCTTTGGAATTGTGGGGGAAACCGGAGCACCCGGAGGAAACTGCCAACTGACCCAGCCAGAGCTCGAACCAGTGACCTTCTTGCTGTGAGGCGATTGTGCTAGCCACTGCGCCACCGTGCTGCCCCCCAATAAAACTGAAATATTCTATTTTAAGTATTGTACTGTATGCTCATCAAAGTAGTACGATTCAGTGTAACGTGCACAATTACTCTAGTTTTAAACTATAAATGTACTGGGAGATGAGCAGATGTATATGTGTGAGAAATATCATATATTGTGTTAAATGTGGATGCCGACATAAATAACACCTTACAGCAAGTTTTTGTGTTGAAATGCACACTCTCTTTCTTTCTCTGTAGCTGGTATCATTATGATTTGTCCCGGCATGCAGCTGAAGCTCTTCTCCTTTCAAATGGGGTAGATGGCAATTTTTTACTCAGAAACAGCAACAAGGGTGTTGACTGCTTCGCCTTGTCTGTCCGGTAAGAAGTGTCCTCTTTGGATGTCACCTAATCTGAATCGCTATGACAGAAAAGTGTGTGTCCTCAGTTCAGTTTATGAAGAAAAAGTTCTGCCAAACTACATTAAATTGACCTTAATAGTGTGCGTGTGTCCCTGGGAAAGCATATAAAGTGTTATGTTATCATTTAGTAAATAGAAAATATCCTTTTATAGCATGTAAAATCCCACATTATGCTTTTTAAAGGGTTTTAATTTTTGTTTTGGAGGATTACCAGTGCCATTAAAATGTGAAAAAGAAATTCGAATCCATTTCACATTAACAGTGTTTCAAAAGAGTCAGTTAAAGATTCACTATCTCCAAACCCTTTCCATTGTGAGAGCTCTGATTGGCTGGATGGTCCAGTCCAGATTTTACAGCTGGTGTCAGAACTGTAATATAGATTTCAGAGTATCTATTGGAGCTTGAATGACACGTCTCTGTATTTGTTCTAAGATGCAGGTTTGGTGTTTAACGGAAGTAGCTGAGACTTTTATTTCAGTATGTTGATGTACAGTACTTTAAACTGTAAATAATGTGCAATAATATTAGACTATTAAATATTTTTAAAATGTAAACAATAATATTGTGGCAATAGAAGGACCTCCACTTAAAATACGGAAGCAAGTGGTCAGACTAACTGAAGATCAAAAAAATCAGAGGTTTCATTTTCACGGATTAATTGTTCACCTAAACAACAGCAATATGTGCTAGCAAAATAAACATTGTAAATTTAGATTTTACAAGAACAGCATTTATTTGAAAAAGACATCACTTGAAACAAATGTCTTGAAATTACGGAGCAAATTTTTTAATGGTAGTGTATATATATTGTGTATTATATCTTCAGCTAAACCTATCTGAACTTTGCTTTCTGCAAAAGTGTAGGAAGTCACTGTGTCTTAAATGTGCCATGTTCTTTTGACCTTTTATTAAGCAAGCCATTTAAAAAGTCAAACGATGAACTAATGTGCTTTTTCTCTTAGCCCCCTTATTTTTCCATTTCTTTTCAATTCTGAGACTCTTTGGTTTACTTGAGGTTTTTCAGTTCCCTTTTCTCTTCTAAGCGTCAGTTGTGAAGCTCACTGTTGTCTTGCATCTTTAAAATGACGTTACTCCTGCTGTGGAAGGTATAAATCAGAAGCTGACTCACAAAGCCCAGCTCACATCTCTGTGTGACTGATTGATTTGTTTTTCATCTCCACACTTTTTGCAGAGCAAAGGATTCAGTGAAACACTTTCATGTCCGTCGGCAGTTTGGCAGATATGCCTTTGGCTTCAATGAATTTTCTTCCCTACAAGATTTTTGCAGTCACCTAGCCAATCAGCCCTTGCTAGGCAGCGAGACAGGTTAGTAGGTCACTTTTAATTCATAAACACATCACATTCATTTTCTGTGGCATAGTGACCCTGTTTTCTGTTTCACTCCTGCAACCGAAGGAAATCTGATAGTGCTGCGATTCCCATATCCACGGCAAGTGGAAGAGCCATCAATTTATGAGACGGTGTGTGTGCATACTGCCATGCAGACCGGCCGACATGAGAATGACCTGGTGCCTAATGCTCCAGCAGTAAGTCAAAATCACAGCATACCAACCATTATGAATCAGGAGCAGAAAATTATATTTCCATAAAGAAGCACAACTTTGCCCCCTCAATTGATTTCCAGCAGATATTTCTTCATTAATGGAGAATTTAATTTAAATGTATCCCAGCTGTTGAATAACAGATACTTACATTTAATCAGTTATTTCAAGGTATTGTGTTGTAAGAAAAAAATTATGAGAATGTCTTGAAGATCTCAGTGAAGAAGTTTATTCAGCATAAAAGTCTCAAAGTACAGTACAGGGCAGTACCTAGGTTCAGCAGAGTCGGAATGAACCCTGAACATTCAAACTAATGTAAATGAAGATCATCATCATGTGCAAAATAGACTACAAATGCTATATAAATGTCAAAATTAAAAAGAGGAATTTAAAACAGGGTAGGGCTGTTGTATTATGACAAATATAAATATTGTTGATTATCACTCTTGTTCTTGTAATAATTATTAATAGAATATAACTAACAGAATACATGCAAAGTGTTTCCATTATTTTTTCCCATGAATAAAAAAAGAAAACATCCTAAAGTGTTATTAGACATGGAGATATATAGTTGTTTTAACGATTAATCTAGATCCAATCTATCTATCTATCTATCTATCTATCTATCTATCTATCTATCTATCTATCTATCTATCTATCTATCTATCTATCTATCTAACTATCTATCTATCTA
>CAIGQW010000302.1:1950179-1963962 GCA_903798125.1 Danio choprae | reverse complement strand
TTATTATTATTATTATTATTATTATTATTATTATTATTATTATTATTATTATTCAGTCACAAGACGCTGCCAAACAGTCAAAAATAGTGACAATAGATAAAAATATATTTTTTAAATGGATATAAATCTTAACACTGAACAAATTGTATTTTGTAGTTCAAATATCTTAAAAAATCTATTTAAATCAAAACAAATTAAATCAAGAAGCATTTTGTAGACATATTCGCATACAGCGTATTACTAAATATCTAGAAAAATTGTTCAGTTTTCAGAAATAATTCTAAATTAAGTGATTTTTTCCCGTAAAACAAACAAATTAGTCTGCCAATGAGAGAAGTAAAATAATCTTATTTAAAACCGAAACAATATTCTTTTATTTACCCTAATTGGCAGATTACTTTGTTTTTTTAATGAAAAACCCACATAATTTTGACTAAAAGTCTCTCTAGAAAATGTTTATTGGTTTAAGAATTTTTAGATATTTGGACTAGAAACAAGACAAAAACTATAAGAAAGAAAAGCATTTTTGCAGTGTGTTTACCAACTGTCAATGATCCGCAGTATGTGGCTGTGTAATATGAAATCTGAACCAAATGTATAAATCAGAAGCTTATTTTTTTATCATTAAGTTTATGAAAAAGCATTTTGCTGCTGTGCCGTGCACTGCTGCTTCAATCACGATATCAGTGATTCTGCGATATATCGATAGATCACAAGAAAACCAACCACGGTATATCACAATTTTTGTAGATGAAGGGGGAAAAATGCATCAAAAAGTTATGATGCGTTTCTTTTATTAACAGCACGTTTATAGAATTGCAGCAATGTAAAGCAAGCGCACAGCAGACAAACAAGCTGAAAAAACTGATATGCAGAGAGCAGTTTGTGACTGAAAAGAGCACACGTCTATCAGCAGCAGAATCTCACATTTGTGGAATATCAATTTAAGAAAACACTGTCAAAATAGCAATTTAATTCTTTCTAGTTTTCTGTTAACTTAAAACACTTATTACAACTTGACCAACTTATTTTATGGAAACGTTTTATGCTTAGCCCTGGTTTATTTTTAATAAAAAATCACGCATTCCCACTAGATTATTTTTTCAACTGATCAGAATGCTCTGAGAGGTAAGCACAGACTCCTCTGAGCACGTATGATGTTTTCAGCAGTGGAGAACATTGGTTAATTACTCATCTATTTAAAAAGAGCATAGTTTTTAAGTTTTTTAATTCTATAATCTTTTAATTTAATATTTTTAGCCAAAAAAAAAAAACAATCTACAAGACTTTGCCAAGGTCTGTACGAGTTAAATAAACACAAGGCCCTTCAAATTATGTTATGTGTTCATGTCCTATTGATATCTTTATCTGATATATATTTTGGCGGAATTAAAAAGTTTGAGCACATATTCCTGTATGAAGTCACAGCACTGACCGCGGGCACGCGCGAGCGTTCTAGCGAAGTGTAAGCGGGTCTGTGAAGGAGAAACTAACGTGGTAGCTGGATGGATGTCTGAAACACACAAATACCTTGGTCCAGCTTGGACAGAAGATATGTCCGTATGCCTGAGATTTTCACCATTGCAATGGCTCATCTGTTAGTGGTTTATGACGCTGGTGTATCTCTGATAATCCGCCATTACGGGAAGCGTCACCTGGTGGCGACTGGGTGTACTGTAGCTAAAGTGGTAAACTGCTGCAGTCAGTGTGAAAGACTAATTAATTCATTCAGATATTTTGTAAATTTAGATAAATATCGATACTTGGCGCCAGAGTATGTATCGCGGCCGGAAATAACACGATAAACTGGCATATATTTTGTCCCACCCCTAATCCACAACCAAAGAAACTAAAACAAAAACGAAAGTCACTCCCAGGTGGCCACGGGGCCCTAAGCAGCCGCTTAGTTCGCTTATGCCTTGGGCCGTGTCTGCTGTGTAGAATAATAGCAGAATGTAATATAAGTTTGTAACTATCCGCTGGTTATTAAAAGTCCACGCTTCCCAGATACTGATATCCATACGTTTTTATTTGTTATGAACACCGTGAAAACTAAAGGCAAACAAACAATCCAATCAATCAGTTTCACACACACACAACTTAATCATAGGACATCAAATCCCATCAAAAAACAACATTTCCTTTACCGTGTTGGCCTAATAAAGGGCGGTAGAATAATATGGAGCATTCAACATGTGTCTGCATTGAGGTCTCACCATGCTGTCTATTCCAACTCTTGCTGGTTAAATTAATCAGGGCAGATCACATGACCTCTGCCTCAAACAACCCAACTGGAAACAAGGAAATTCATAAAATAAGCATACACCAATAGACATTTAAATAATGAAAAACAACAAACATGAACAAAATACAAGCTAAGCGATTACAGTCAGCTACAAAGTTATTTTAAGCGAACAACACCCCTTACCTGTTATAAATTCATTGTACATCAAGGCTTATTGTGGATTATTGCTTTATATATTATTTTATATAATATTGCTTTATATAATATTTTTAAGATTTCCATCTGGCACCAATTTTCAAGTACACACATATATGTAATTTAATTTGTGCATTAAATTACAGAGACAATAAATACTGTAATCACTCATTTTGTTCTTATTTGAGATCATTGTTCTTAAACCTGATACATTAACACATGTATATATTTTGATGCTATTTTAATCTCTTCTACATTTAATTATGTTGAAATAATAGTTATTATAATGTGCGTTTATGTTGTCAACAGCTTGGAACTAAAGAAGGTTATCTGGTTAAGCAAGGAGCAATCATCAAGGTAAGCTGTGCTCTACATCCTTCAGTTACAATATACTGTATAATTCTTCTGTTCATATTGTCATTTTTTTCCATTAGGGATCAACAAATGAGTAATCCTATTCTATCCTGTTTTGACAGTTATTAAAAATTCTAATCACTTTTAGCAGTAAGGCAACTTGTGACTGGGTTAAACTGGATCTAGAGCAAACTTGTTAGCTTATTGGATTCCTCTTTATTTGTTTTCTGGGCAGAACTGGAAGCAGAGATGGTTCACACTGAATAGATATGAACTGAAATATTTCAAGGACAAAATGGTAGGTCCATGCACTTCATACAGTACGATTTATAATTGGATAAGAATTATTTATCTCACAGAAAACTCTCTCCTCAGTTTGTGGAGCCGATTCGAACCCTGGACCTGACGGAGTGCTCTGCTGTCCAGTTCGATTACAGTCAGGAGAGGGTCAACTGCTTCTGGTCAGACATTTATCATCATACACCTGCACTTTGAGATATCAGAGCCCTGTATTATGTCCATAATCTTTTTTTTCCATTTGGGAGAAATTTGAGTAACCAGGCTTTCATTTTGCTTGGTAGAGAAATTATAATTAGCAGTATTTTCTGGTAAAGTAGAATTCTTTAAATGAACAAAGTTGCCTCTATTGTTACTTGATGATTGTACTTTTAATAGTATCCGGCATGTATAAAAAGGGATATTAAAATGTATTCATTTTAATTTCAGCTTCCTTAAATACAAGCTGCAGTTTCTGCTTGCTGAAATAAACAAAGAGGCTTAAAACAGACAAGCAATGGATGATTCATTTTGATACGAAAAGCAAATATTCTGAAGAATAAAGAGACATTTTTGTGTTGTGATAGATGTCCTGTTTGTTTTTACATCTGAAACTCTTGCAGTTGTCCAACCAGAAAATAACCATCTATTTTTGGCAACTGAAAACAAGTGTTGAAGTGAAGAGTGGAAGTTCATGCTTTCACTACTAACTAAATGAAACAAAGAACAATGTATACTGTACAATGACTAAGATATAATAATACGTAAGATGTAATAGGACTTAATGACAGCAATAATCCTAATATTTTTCAGTTAATATCGGTGTATCAGATTTTCCTAAACGTAAGTGATGCTCAGAAAGGAGGAATTGCAGTGAGGAACTGCTATACATGGACTTCCTCCTGCCCACATATTTTCCGACGCTCAATTTCATGTTTTACTTCACTATTAATTGAGGATTTTTCATTAAACTTTTTTCTGTCATCTTCCTGTAGTCTAGTGTTTCCTGAGAGAACCTTTTATTTGTGTGCAAAATCCGGAGCCGAAGCAGATGAATGGATTAAAATACTACGATGGAAACTGGTAAGAGGAACCTATCCACTATGAATAATCAATATACGTAATGTTTAACATTTCAAGTAGTGTCAGTCATTTCTATTCAAGTGGATATAAACTAATTTGACCTCACTGGCCCTTAGTTCTTGTTAGTTCTCCATTTAATAATCAAAAATCGTAATTCCTGAAGAGAAATTTACTGTTAGCAAATATCCAGACACCACCCATATGCTGGACGTATGCCAAGCCATTTCAACATTAAATCTGAAAAACATACTAGTATTGTTTGCATGCATTAAAGCATTGAAGCATATGTATTGGATAGTAGTGCTTATTAATTAGATGCATTGGATACTAATATTTAACTATTAGATACTAATACCTATAAAATATATGCTAATGCTTAAAATGAGTACCTTTTAAATAGACAGTAGTATGTTTTTCAATGGTGATTATTACGGTATTGTTACTAGCAACAGATTTCAAATGTTTGCCATTGACTTCTATGGAGATCTGTCATTAAGATATCAACTATTCTGTTTTCTCTGTTATTGGTGGCTGACCGTGAATGATAAAGAAAAAACTGTGGTCACAGAACTGTGTAAACATAACGGTTATTACGTAACCCTCGTTCCCCAAGGGGGGGGAATGGAAATGCTATGTGGAAACTTCCACTATGGGGATTTTGTCAGAAACCACTGACTCTGAAGAGTAATAAAATGGGCCAATGAAATGCCAATAAGTTGGCAGTGTCAGCGCTCGCAGCTGGCAGCAATCACAATCAATTCGTGTAGAAGAATGCCAGCCGTGCAACGCAACAATACCTTTTCTAGCTGAACTACAGCTGTCAGCTAAAGCGCAATCACTGTGGCGAAGGAACATAGCACTTCAGTTCCCCCCCTCGGGGAACAAGGGTTACATAGTAACCATTACGTTCCCCCGTGGGAGGGGAACTACAATGCTATGTGGAAACTTACACTATGGGGAAATGTATGGAAAACGACACAGCGATTGAACCTTACCACGTCGCTGGTGAGAGGTTTGTCAGGCTCCAGCGTGAGTGCACCATCATTACTAGAGACGCAGCCCTCCAACGTGTCCCCTGGCCCTTACTTACCTTACTTAGCTGTGAAGCGCTTAAGGCTTATTTATATTTTTGGGGGAGTCATAAAAATACACCTATTTAAGTTTCTAGGAATTTTAAAATACGACAGTACATTGGGAAAGCGTGCAGTCCCGATGGGGAGGATGCTGCGGAGGCCACCTGCTGCCCAAAGGGGAGACCTGGTGGCAAGAAGACATATGGACTAACCCTGAGAAGGGGGAGTACACATATGAAGGATGGTTAGTGGGGAGGAAAGACACAGGCCCGCCTGGAGAGCAGGGAACTATCCCATGGCTGAGTGAAGCATATGGGATCAGCTATGGGGATCGCGCATAGCAGCATAGCAGCAGGCTAACCGAGCGAGCATGCAAACAACGTAATGGGCCAGGTACCCGACTTCTCTGCTGAGTCAGGTGCTGGGGGCAACGGAGAAAATCTGTAGGGTTCGCAGAAAGGGGAACTCAACTGAGCAGAGTCAGAAAAGCGCACATATCTCTGTGTTGGAGATAAAGGCACAGCAAGCGTGTTTCAACACCGTACCGAATTTTCTCATTCACTGGCATTATCCAGCACCTGTGAGGAAAATCAGCTCCACTCAAAGATTACAGAATCTTACGAATGTATTAGGTGTTGCCCAGCCCGCAGCTTTACAGATGTCTGTTATAGAGGCGACGCTTGGCACTGAAAATGAGGGAGATGGCATCGACAGCGCATCCATATCAGTATGATACGGTCTGCCGATCCTAACAGAAAGGAGCTGCTTAGAGTCGTAAGCTCTAATGCGGTCACATATCGCAGAGCGCGAACGGGACACAGCAAAGTAAGGGGCTGGGTCTGCCTCCTCCGTAGGCAGCGCTTGCAGGTTCACTATGCAGCCTAAAAAAAGAAGCACTGTAGGAACCTTGGGCACCTAGGTGGGCTGGGGTCTCAGAAAAACGTGAGAGTGGGCGGGTCTGAATTGCTGGCACACTTCGCTGAAAATGCCTCCAGATACCCGACCCTCTTGACTGATGCCAACGCAACCAGCAGAGCTGTCTACCCGGATAGAAATCTTAAGATACTGAGTCGAGTGGATCGAGCAGACCTCCTAAGAGAGATCTCCAAGTGGGTATGAGAGGGGGACAGGACTGAATTAATTATCCAGCGTCTCACGCCTCTGGGAACTCGATGATGAGGCGATGGTTTCTCAGCGCGCTGTCATTCCCATGTCCTCAGAGCGGGGATGATCATAACGCCAACCCCTCAGTGCGGAGGGGACAGCCTAGCTCCGGCCAGCTGAAGGAGGATAGCATCAAACTGAACTGGCATGTCCGGGGTCCTTCTCGGAGAGGAGTACACCACACAGTGAATAGATTCCACTTCAGGGCGTAGGCTTGCCTCGTAGAGGGTGCTCTAGCCTGAGTGACGGTGTAAACCTCCGAACCGGTAGGTCATTTAAGGCCTTTGCGCTCCATCTATGGATCACACGTGAGGTTCCAGAGATCTGGGAGCGGGTGCCAGATGGTGCCTGTCCCAGAGAAGAAGGTGCTTCTTCAAAGGGACATGCCAGGGAGGGGCCGTCACGAGGGGAGAGCTGAAATACAGGTCCGGTTGAGCCAGAGAGGCACAATAATTAGACCTGTTCCTCGTCCTTCCAGACCTGTTCCTCGTATTTACGCACGCCCCGGGGCCAGCTGTGTTAGCCAGCACATTCCAGAACGCACCCATAGCAGCTAGACAGCCGGGGGTTGAGCCTCCATTCTCCCGGGCATAGAACTGCCAGGAGAGCGCATCAGCTGCACGGTTGAGTTCGCCAGGGATAAGAATGGCACACATCGATTTCCGGCGCGTATGACTCCAGAGGAGCAGACGGCAAGCGAGCTGAGACATGCGGCGAGAGCTGATACCCCCGTGAGGTTGAAATAAGCCATCGTCGCCGTGCTGTCTGTCCTGACCAGCACGCGTTTCCCCTTTAGCACCGGTAAAAAAACGGTGCAGCGCGAGATACACTGCCAAAAGCTCCAGGCGATTAATATGCCAATGGAACCGGGTTCCTTCTACGGAGCTGCAGCTGCATGCTCGCAACACATGGCCCCCCAGCGCATACTGGAAGCATCCGTCGGAACAACGACATGCCTGGACACTTGTTCTAGAGGCACACAGTAGAGGCAGCCTGTAGAAACGCAGGGTCCGTCCAGAGGCTGAGGGCGCGGCATCCAGTGCGTGGATTGAGTCCAGCTCCAACCCGAGAAAAGAGAAGCTCTGCACGGGGGCGAGCCTGCTCTTTTCTCGGTTGACCCGAAACCCCAACAGGTCGAGGTGCCGGAGCACCCAGTCCCTGCGCATAACCAATTGATCCCGCGAGTGAGCTATAAGCCAGTCATCGAGATATATGTGTATGCAGATGCATGCTCGTTTGCGGTTTCTAAAGCCCACCGATCGCACTTGACTGCTCTTTCACCATAGTGAATTCCTGGGTGAACTCACCCCTGGTGTCGCCGAACAGGGCAATATGGGTGTGTTAAGAAAGCAAAGCTTTGTCAACGTCATGCATATCTGCCAGGTTTAGTTTCAGAGATGGCGTTCCTGGACCACTAGTGTGGTCATCGTGCTTCCCAGATCACTCGCAGCCGACATGGTGTTTTCAGAGCAAAGTCGGTTGCAGTGCGTAGTGCATTAAGCCTGAGTCAGAACCTTCCTTATGCTGCTTGGCTGATGCCACCGCATCCAGAAACACACGGTCGAAACGACATCTTTAAAAAGACGCGCTGCACAGCCGTGTTGCTCTTTTAGGAGAATTTGCTTTATACTCACCGCTCTTGAAGTCCTGGTCCAGCAAAACGCCCAGGAACAAGAGAAGCCCAGCTCGACCGTCGCTGCTCGCGCTGTCGCTCGCACTGGAACCTGGAGAAATCAACCTCTCAGAAGACACCAGTTTTCTCTCACTTTCCCTGAAATTAAGTCGGAGGATGACAGCAAAAACGTCTCTTTCAGTCTGCACGTGAGGCTTCTGAAGTGAAAAAAGGTATGGTTGCAATGCACGGCTGGCATTCTTATACACGAATTGATTGTGATTGCTGCCAGCTGCGTGCACTGACACCGCCAACTCATTGGCATTTCATTGGCCCGTTTTATTACTCTTCAGAGTGAGTGGTTTCTGACGAAATCCCCATAGTGGACGTTTCCACATAGCATTGTAGTTCCCCTCCTGCAGGGGAATGTCATTTTATAAATGTATTTATTGACATTTGAAGCTAATTTTAGTTAACTACAAAATAATCAATTAATCCTAGATAGATAGACGGATCGATGGATGGAAATGCAACTTTGCAGATTTTATTCCCTGGCATTAATTTTTTTTATAATAGTACAAAAAGTATAGATCCTTGTGGAACGCCATCCCTAAATGGTAATATAGTTGAGGTGTATTCATTTAAAGATATCATATGCAAAGCAGACTACATAGGCTATATAAATGTCAAAATTAAAAAGAGGAATTCATTCGGAATTTATAACAGGGTAGTAGGGCTGTTGTATTATGACAAAAATACATATTGTTGATTATCGCAACTGTGATTGGTGCAATTATCTGCTGATTATTTTAAGGAAAAGTTGAATGAATGTGAACAGATCAGATTGCACAACTGATCTTCACTATAGAGTAAATAAGTAGATTATTTACTTCCAACTTCCCGTTGTTGCAGTCTGTAGAGACTAATCCAAACGCTTCTGATTTTGCCATTTCATTCATTTAAAACGCAATGTGCTCAGACATATTCTTTAAAGTCTCTATAGGAAAGCTATTGACAGATCGACAAATGTACCTCCACAACATGGCCTCTTGCCAAAATTGTAATAAAATAAATTTGCTAACTAGCATAGCAGCCATG
The DNA here is from genome assembly GCA_903798125.1 of Danio choprae. Taxonomy (NCBI): domain Eukaryota; kingdom Metazoa; phylum Chordata; class Actinopteri; order Cypriniformes; family Danionidae; genus Danio; species Danio choprae. The sequence goes on along the minus strand of CAIGQW010000302.1, from coordinate 1,954,862 downwards.
ATCATAATATGATCTAATGAAAAATGATCTGCTCTAAATCCCGATTAAGCACTAGTAGCTAAATGTATACAAACTACAATCCCAGAACCTACTGGTAGCATAAAAATAGATACTAGTATTTTTATTTTTTTCAGTGAATGTTAAAATGTCTTGCCGTACTGAATGTAAAATTATCCTCTTAATAACAAAATAAACGTAGCATTAAAATGTTTGCTCAATCTCTGCAACTCAGGACACTTTAATTTCTATACCACCTTATATAGCAGATTCCTTTAAACTAAGCAAACAGCTTTGTAGTATTTATTGTAAACTTGTCTCTTTCTTGTCTGTTCCTCTATTTTCTTGTATTTCCAGTCACAGATAAAGAAAGGTAGATGATGTTCACGATGGAAAGAAGAAAAGCTGGAGCGAAGAGTCGTATGCAGTTGTGTTACTGCATCTGATGCCCTGTGATCTCCCAAGGAGCAGTTATAAAGAGTCTGGAAGCTGCGCACTGCCTGTGTTGGCATGCTAACTGAGAGTAGGTTTTTGTTTGTGTTTATGGATACTGAATTTTGTGTGGCTGCTTTCACTTTTTTTCTTCTTCTCCAACCAAGTTTTGCAGCATGTTCCTTTAAAGATTGTCTGATCCCAAACGTATCTACATAAACCCTTACTATATACAGTATATTGAAAATAACAATGCTTCCAGAATAAGACCTTGTAATGTTGATGCATTTTTAGGCCAAACTGTTTTAGGCCAAACATCACTCTGATTTCACTGAAACAAGACCTATAAGTAAGCCCACTTGACATCTGCGCCCAAATATCTGCAGAGCCCATCATTAAGTCTTTATTTACTTATGTAAATGTGTGTACTGTAAATTTATATATTTATTATGTTTTTATATTCATTTCAGTAATGTGATTGAATAATTTGCAAATGTTTATATTATTAAATGACAATACAGTTTGTAAAGTAAGATTTTCTGTCTTTGAGCAGATATAAGAGACGCTTTGTTTACCAATCGAGTGGATCTAATTGGATTTGCATCGTAAACCTTAAATAAAAGCAGTGAAAAAAAAACAGATGCTGGATAAGTTGGCGGTTCATTCCGCTGTGGCGACCCCAGATTAATAAAGGGACTAAGCCAAAAAGAAAATGAATGAATAAGATTCTATAAGATATTCCGAGTGGTATTTCTGCAGAAAATAAGCTCTGCGGCCAGTAAAGGTTTATGATTCTTATATAGTTTGTTCATTAAGATAGTCTGAAACATATCTGTAATTTATTTTGAAGCCTAAATACAATCACCAGAAGGAGTATTTAAATATATACTAATGTAACATGACATCGCCATCATTTTTCAAGAGTTTTTACATGAGCAAATACAAAAAGGTGGAAATACGAGTACTTTTCCTGTTCAGTATGATGGCGTTATGTCCTACTTGTTACCAGCCCTATTTATAATAAATATTTCAGAAGTGAGTTATTTTTACCTACATCGTAACATATAAAGCATTTCCGCTTTAAGCACAGATCCTGTTTCAGGTGTCTAACCATGAACCCTTTTGACTCTGGGTCATGGAAACAGATGTGCTAAATTATCAGGCCTGACCTACAAAAATGTCGTCCCATTAGAATGCCAAAGTTAAAGTTATAAATTATAAATTCTTTCCAAAAAAAAGTATTTCACGTGTTGATTGGGATGTTTGTAATTTACAGTCCATATTGTAAAATACCAATACCTCCCAAAAAAAAATAAAAAGTGTACAATGTCAATAAATACAATTTATTTTTTGTAAATCAACGCTTCAGACAAATTTATTAAACCAGGACGAGACAAAAAGGAGCAGGTTACATTCATAAAATACATACAGCATCCAACACAACAGCCAACCAACAATACATATGTACAGATGTGTTTGCATGAACTCGAGCACCAGGACCTCAGATTGGATCGTGATAGTGGCTCTGTTGTCATTCAGGGGTCTGAGATAAACAGCTGCTAAGCCACTTCCACCACTTGCCTTAGTTCCTCAATCAGAGGAACCAGCTCCTTCTCCAGACTGAAGATCAACCCTACAGAAGGAAAACATATCATTTAACTGATAGTCATGCTTCATGTTTTTCATGCAATTTCCAGATGCATTTCCTTTACAGGTGTGGCAAATGACATATTTACATACATATACATGCGTCATACTACATTATATTAGATGCTATTTGTTGTACAGTATAGTATAGCACAGTATTCTAGAAAGAATTTTGATGGCATGTTTGCTCCAAGCCCAACTTTGAATTACTGTAATTACCGTCTAAATGTAAAAACAGACAGATTAGGCCCTGTGACTCTTGAGTATTCATTTTATGCTAAAGCGAAAACATTATCTTATTTAAAGAGTTAATTATTGTTACCTATTTAGTAACAAATTATTATGAAAGCAACATGATTACACTTTCAGCCAGAACACATTTATTCCAAATCCAAAACACTAGATTAAAATTCAAGCATTTTCAAGGACTTCCAGCACCCGTATGGGTACACAGAATACACATCAAACAGTGGAGATCACAGATATATAAATACTTCATGTTTTCAGAAACTCATGTTCAAGTTTTAATTGTCTACACCAGTGTGCAAATTATATATTGACTATCAGGGGTCAGCTTTTTTTCTGTTTGTATATTCATTCATTCATTCATTTTCCTTCAGCTTAGTCCCTTATTCATCAGGGGTTGCCACAGCAGAATGAACCACCAACTTATCCAGTATATGTTTTACACAGCGGATGCCCTTTCAGCTGCAACCCAGTACTGGGAAACACCCACACACTCTCACATGCACACACATGCCAATTTAGTTTATTCAATTCACCTATAGCGCATGTCTTTGGACTGTGGGGGAAACCGGAGCACCCGGAGGAAACCCACGCAAACACGGGGAGAACATGCAGACTCTACACTGAAACGCCAACTGACCCAGCCGGGACTCAAACCAGCGACCTTCTTCCTGTGAGGTGACAGTGCTAACCACCGTGTCGCCCCTCTGTTTGTATAATAGCCTACATATGCATGCCCCGTTGAACCAAATTTATATTTTTCAATGACATCTCATTTATTAATCGAACTTATTATTAATTTCTTTTAATGAGTAATGATTGGACTCTGGCGTACAGGAAAGCTGTGATGGGCTATTTCAACAAACGACTATCAAAGACTAAATGTTTTTGATGCAAGACTGTGAATTTTGCTGAACCGGGATCATTTTGCATTCCAGCGCCAATAAATATTTGATAATAAAAGACGGCACTTACTGTTTATACACACTATAGTTTAATGAGACTTTGCTATTAAGTCATATGGAGATACAAAACGCATCAATTACAAGACATTTACAGTGGGCTAGATCTGCCTTTTCAGACCACCAACTGAAGATTTTCCTGCAACCCTGCTGCTGGGCGCAATCATGCATTGCTATGGACCATTATTTGGGAGCATTAAATTTATATTAACTTATTATTATTTCAGATATATATAAGTGAAAACTACTTTCCAGTCACCCCCACACATCTAGTTGATGTCGTTCAGGAGGTTCAAACATTATTTCGGATGGTCAAACCCCACTGTAATATACACCCTTGTCTACATCAAAATTAAATAAGGCTAGGCAGTGAATTTAGGAAATTGTGTGTTGTTCTTTAATGTTGATCTCTACTGTACAAATGGGTCATTGTGACACAGAGAGAGAGAGAGAAAGACTCACCTGTGTTAGCATTACAACTTGCGATGAAACTTATCACTAAGGGTAATCGGTTGAACTGTACAATCTGCCAATGATAAACAGCATACGTTAACATGAGAAATTCTGAGCAACTAGCAGATCAAATGAGTTTGATTTCTGTAAAAGAAAGTACCTGATATGTGTTGTAGTAACAAATGATGCTCTTGTTTTTTGACAAGCCCAGCTTGCTGCCCTGGTCAGTTGCCAAAGCAAAGGTGGACAAGAACGCCGGCCGCAGTGCATATTCAGGAGCATTGTCATTAGCAACTAAAGTAGACACAAGGAAATATTTCTGAGCTTATCACAGATGTACTACAATTGCTATTAACACACACACACACACACACAAACACACAGACACAGACACAGACATATATATATATATATATATATATACACAGTGCTCAGCATAACTGAGTACACCCCATTTTGGAGATGAATATTTGTATCCATTTCTCAGTGAATATAGGCAATGTATTTTGGTGCATTTTAAAAAATGGATATATTTATTAAAATAATATTTTAAAAAAAAAAGATAATACATTTAAATTCATGCAAAATTTTGAAAAAAATTATAATTGCAAACTACAAAATTTCAACAATTTTTTTAACATTTTTTGTTTCTCTTGAATTTTGCTCTTTTTAAATTTAGTTTTTAATATTTTTCTCTAACATATAAATTGGGTGTACTAATTTTGGACCATTATCATAAATTATTTTGTTAGATTAGCTCCAGATTTGGCTTCAGTACCGACTAATCTAATGTATATGCACCAATATAATATTGTAAAGCTTCCTATATAATAGTATATAATATATATAGTAATTTAAATGAGAGATTTGTGAGGGGTGTACTCATACATGCTGAGCACTGTGCGTGTGTGTGTGTATATATATATATATATATATATATATATAT
>CAIGQW010000302.1:1884307-1905179 GCA_903798125.1 Danio choprae | reverse complement strand
AAGATTCATCCCCGTTCACTCTTTGTATGGCAAGTAGGTGTAACATTTAACCTATAAAATGTACTAGTAGGCAATACACTTACTGGCCACTTTATAAAATGTAAAATGTTGTATTAGGTACACCTGTCCAACTGCTCGTTAACGCAAATTTCTAATCAACCAATCACATGGCAGCAGCTCAATGCATTTAGGCATGTAGACATGGTCAAGACGATCTGCTGCAGTTCAAACCGAGCATCAGAATGGGGAAGAAAGGTGATTTAAGTAACTTTGAACGCTGCATGGTTGCTGGTGCCAGACGGGCTGGTCTGAGTATTTCAAAAACTGCTGATCTACTGGGATTTTCACGCACAACCATAGTCCGAAAAAGTGAAAATAACCAGTGAGTGGCAGTTCTGTGGGCACAAATGAATTGTTGATGCCAGAGGTCAGAGATGAATGGCCAGACTGGTTCGTGCCACTCCTGTCAGTTAAGAACAGGAAACTGAGGCTACAATTCACACAGGCTCACCAAAATTGAAAAATTGAAGATTGGAAAAACTTTGCCTGCTCTGATGAGTCTCAATTTCTGCTGCCACATTCGGATGGTTAGGTAAGAATTTGCTTTCAACAACATGGAAGCATGGATCCATTCTGCCTTGTATCAATGGTTCAGGCTGCTGTTGGTGGTAGTGTAATGGTGTGGGGGAGATTTTCTTGGCACACTCTGGGCCCATTAGTACCAATTGAGCATCGTGTCAATGCCATAGCCTTGTTGCTGATCATGTCCATCCCTTAATGACCATAGCGTACCCATTTTCTGATGGCTACTTCCAGCAGGATAACGCGCCATGTCATAAAGCATGAATCATCTCAGACTGGTCTTGAACATGACAATGAATTCACTGTACTCGAATGGCCTCCACAGTCACCAGATCTCAATCCAATAGAGCACTTTTGGGATGTGGTGGAACGGGAGATTCGCATCATAGATGTGCAGCCGTCAAAGCAGCAACTGCGTGATGCTATCCTGTCAACATGGACCAAAATCTCTAAGGAATATTTCCAGTACCTAGTTAAATCTATTCAACGAAGGATTAAGGCAGTTCTGAAGGCAAAAGTGCGTCCAACCTGGTACTAGTAAAATGTGCTTAATGTGAGTGTGTGTGGCCGGTGAGTGTGTGTTCATGCTTCTTTGACTTTTATTTTGTCTGCTAGTATTTTCCACGTCCTAGTATGGAAAATACTAGCAGACAAAGTACTAGCAGTCTGCTAGTAAGAAAATACTTGCAGTCTGCTAGTATTTTAAATGTCCTAGTACGTTTTGGCTAACTAACTACTAATGCTTATTATATATGCTTCTTTGGCTCTCGGCGACGGCGGTTGCACTTTTTTTCCTCTCCCTCTCATATCTTTCCTGGCTGGCTCCTCTTGTCTCGTCTTATTCTATCTCTAAAGCTCTCCTTGCCCTGCTCTCCAAACAAATAAGGAATTATGGATTTGATCAACTGGTCTCTGAACGCAATTGACACCATCAACGAGAAATTGGGGTTCAGGGGAACCCACCTGCCCTGCGGGGAGGTTCGCAGCTGGATATGTGATGGACGGGTGGGAGAAGTGGCGCATCATGTGTCTGACTGCTCTGTCCCTGGAGGATATTGAAGATATCTATCTATTCTGAACTTTGACAACAGGGTTTCTGCTGATGGGTTTATGTGGGGCCCTGGGGTATCAACGATTGATAAAAGTGGTCAGTGCGGCTCAACATCTCACCAAGCTGGCTGGCTGGATTGAAGCGGTGGTAAGCAGGGTCGTTACAAACCAGACCGTGGCCTTGGACTGCAAATTGGAAAACAACGGGGTGAAACTAGCGGCTTTGCAACAAGATTTGGTCAGACCTGGAGACCTGCGACGGACATTAAATATCGGTGAAATTGCCAGATGTTGACCTAAATTTGGAAAAATTGTCTTCTCTTTCGCCTTCCCTCTAACTCTCCTGCCAGACGGCCTCGGCTGGAGACAAACAACTCCCCTGGAGAACAAGATAAGGAGACACTCTGAATTCCTGTTCCCTGTTCCAAGTACCCCTGTTGAGACTCTACAGGCTTACACACACATTCATACATAGCTACAGATAGACAATCACCACCTAGCCCCGCACCCAACGCCTTCGTGTGCTTTCACCCACCGGTCCAATTTCGCTGCATGTAAAAATGTATGTGACAAATAAAGGCTTCATCATCATCATGTAATTATTGCTTTTCAAAGTTGTAAATTAAAACAAAGAATGCAGGATCTTGTTTACAAAAGAAATCCTAGTAGCCCTAACACTTGTATATAATTGAAATGTAAAAAAAAAAGCCTTTGCATTTGTTTAAAACAGAGTCCCGGATTCCTTTGATTCCCCTCACGCAAGCGCTTTTAATTGAACAATTCACTGTTGACACCTCGTGGACAAAAAGGAATAGTGCAAAAAAATTCAAGTATACTTTGGTTTTTATAATTTAAGTGGTGATTACACTGTTCTTATTTGATTGCAGATCCTTTGTGTCGTATACAATGACTGTGATCACTGTCAACTTCATCATTCCTCTGTCGGTCATGTTCTACTGCTATTATAACGTCTCTGCTACTGTGAAGAGATTTAAAGCCAGTAACTGCCTGGACAGCATCAACATGGACTGGTCAGACCAGATGGACGTCACCAAGGTAAGCAGCAGCATTTATATTTAACATTATCATTTTTATTTTTGTTTAAATTAGTAAATTAGCAGTGGGTAGCACATTCGCCTCACAGCAAGAAGGTCACTGGTTCGAGCCTCGGCTGGGTCAGTTGGCATTTCTGTGTGGAGTTTGCATTTTCTCCTTGTGTTTGCGTGGATTTCCTCCGGGTACTCCGGTTTCCCCCACAGTCCAAAAAAACATGTGGTATAGATAAATTGGGTAAGCTAAATTGTCCGTAGTGTATGAGTGTGTGTGGATGTTTGGATTGAGTTGTATGGATGTTTCCCAGTGATGGATGCTGGATAAGTTGGCGGTTCATTCCGCTGTGGCAACCCCAGATTAATAAAGGGACTAAGCCGAAAAGAAAATGAATGAATGAATGAATAATCTTTACTTTATATTGCATGTTTTAAATAATGTTTTTGTTATTGGTGTGTGTTTTTATAATTTAATTTGCTGTATTAAAATAACTTTATTACATTTTTTATTTTTTATTTCAGTCTCTACAAAAAGTGACTGAAAGGAGAAATAATGTTTTTTTAGCAAAAATATTTTTAGGGTTTGTAAAATAAATAAATTAAAAGTTTAAGGTTCAGTACCCATAATATCCCTGCCTCATAAAAGGCTTTGTCAGCACGGCGGCTCAGTGGCTAGCAAGAAGGTCGCTGGTGTGAGTCACAGCTGGGGCAATTGGTATTTCTGTGTGGAGTTGGCATGTTCTCCTCGTGTTCACCTGGGTTTCCTCAAGGTGCTTCGGTTTTCCCCACAGTCCAAAGACATGCAGTATAGGTGAATTGGGTAAACAAAGGTGTGACTGTGAGTGTGTGAATGTGAGAGTGTGTGGGTGTTTCCCAGTACTGGGTTGTGGCTGGAAGGGCATCGGCTGCGCAAAGCATATGCCAGAATAGTTGGCGGTTCATTCCGTTGTGGAGACATCTGATGAATAAGAGACTAAGACAAAAGAAAATTTATGAATGAATAAAAACCAATACACAATTCTAAAATACAACTTGCTCTCTGATTTAGCTAAAACTAAATGCTCCTTCTTTTGTACAGATGTCTGTTATAATGATAGTGATGTTCTTGGCTGCCTGGTCTCCATATTCGATTGTGTGTTTGTGGGCATCATTTGGTGACCCCCAAAAGATCCCAGCTCCGATGGCCATCATCGCCCCCCTCTTCGCTAAATCCTCCACCTTTTACAATCCCTGCATCTACGTCATCGCCAACAAGAAGTACGTCTACTTTAATTTTTTTTTGTGGTAAGTCAGTCACACACTTTTCTTTACTAATAAGCTGTATTTGTTGGCCGCAGGTTCAGGAGAGCCATTATAGGAATGATACGATGCCAAACACGACAGCGAGTCACGATCAACAACCAGCTGCCAATGATGGCATCATCAGTGCCGCTCAACCCGTGAATGATGACGGTCAGATATTCAGAAAACATTCAGAAAACACTTTAGCGCTGGACGCTCTTTATCTGCTCGACTGTTTTAAAGGGATAGTTCACCCACATGAAATCTCACCTTCAAGTGGTTCTAAACCTTTATAAGATTCTGATGAACAAAAATGAACATATTTCGAAGAATGTTGAAAACCGATAACAATCGACATCCATAGAAGTCAATAAAGATACATTTTTAATGTTCTTCAAAATATTTTCTTTTGTGTTTAACAGAAGAAAGAAAATGTAACACGTTTGGAGCAATTAAATAATGACCAAATATAAAGTTTTGGGTGAACTATCCCTTTACCACCAGTAGGGTATGATTACTCTGCAGATGAATGTAAAGTTCTTATAGCATGAATATTTTTCCTGGAAATGCCATTGACTTTGTTTTACCTACTATTCAGAATCTAGTTTGATGGACTGATGAGTGCAACATTGTTGTCTACTTACTGAAAACCTTGTGAAACTACTGTCCTTGATACTGTATGTAGCCTATACTGTAATAAAAACAAGTCCAATATAATTTATCATATATTTTTCTATCATTTGTGATTTTTAAAAATGCATGTGGGTCAACGACAATTACATTAATTTCAGTGTGTTGATGTACTTCAAACTCAAATGGAATATTAAGTAGAGGGCGGGGCTTTCTTTTAGCGCATCATTCCCTCGTAGCAAACTAACGGTAAGAGGGGCGTGTTTAAGAACATTGACATACAGTTGCGACATACAGCCCTCAAGTTAACATCAACAGAAGGAGCGCCACTCCAGAGGCAAAAGTAAATGCTCAGACTTTCACTGAAGATAAACAAAAAATCAGTTCAGTGGATTCATTTATATGGACTAATTATTCACCTTAAGAATAAAAACGTGAGCTAGTAAAATAAGTCAATTTTTATTTCACTTTTGTGAAAATAAATTTGTCATAATATGGGTGAATTAATGTTCATTTGTCATTCGGTATAACAGGTTTACATAAAAATCTAAACGCCATCCTTATTTTGACCTCTACTTAGTAACTCACATGTGACAAATGTATGTAATTATTATTGTCATCATTCAAAATGAAATAAATAGTTGTATAACCTCTTGTTATAAAAGCTGCTGTGTTATTCGATTTCTTGGCTATTATAGTAAGTGTGCCAGCATCCTTTTTTTTCCACACATATATTTCTGAAATCATAGGAACTTGATACATTTTGTCACTAAAAACCATGTCCTCTGGAGTGACATTAATGTAAATGCTAATTTCAAATAGGCAATCCCACAGAAAATGTTTAATTAGTTGAAGAACATCATTCAATATCATGTGACTGAAGCCCCCTGTGAAGCCCATGATGCGCACTTGATAAGTTTTTATCTCAGAATTTTTCACATATTTGGAACCTCAATAAAATAGTTACATTTTGTTGTCCTTTGACTACCCATTTATTAAATAATTTCATATATATTAAATATGTGTCCAATAATATAGATATATTGCCATTTGTATATTATTAAGAGTTTTTATTTATTTAAACTTTTTGCTATGTCAGCAAAAGAAATAATTCATTTAAAAAGTTAGTGACCCCTTGTATTTTTTGTCAAACATCAACCTACACACAGCGAGGAAAACAAGTATTGAACACATCATGTTTTTTCCTGGGAATAATATTTCTAAAGGAGCTGTTAACATGGAATTAAACCAGAATTTGGTAAAAACCCAAACAATAACAAATGAACTAAATCTGAAAAATTTGTTATGTGTAATAACAATGAAATGAAACAAGGAGAAAGTACTGAACGGTATTTAATTCTTTATATAAAAGGAGTTATATAAAATAATTTTTATAAATTATATAAAAATATATATTTTTGGTGATGGCTGCTTAAAGATGCCTCTCATATGGAGAATGAAGTCACATGAATTGCTCAGCTGTAATTTTATCACAAACTTCAACAAAGTGTAAAAATCTTGATGGTTCTTGTGAGTCTCATCTATCAAATCTGATCTTTTATTTGAATTTTCTATTGGATTCAAGTCAGATGATTGGCTGGGCCATTCTACAGCTTGATTTTCTTTCTCTGAAAGCATTTGAGAGTTTCCTTGGCTGTGTTTTGTATCATTGTTCTGCTGAAATGTCCACCCTGGGTTCATCTTCATCATCCTGCTAATGTAGATGTTGGAGTGAAGCAGCTAATATTCGTTTACATTGACGAAGGACAGAGGGTTGCTGAAGAACTACTGAGAGATTTCAGCTGCTGTCTGGGCTTCCCCTGCATTTCTATACCTCCCTTTCTTCATGTGTTAAATACTTTTTCCCTGCGCCATTTCATTTTATTACGCATATCTTAATTTGTAAATTCAATCCATGTGTTGTCTTTGCATATATGGATTTCTTTGGTTGTTACTAACATCTGGGGAAAATTTCAAGTCAACAGGACCTTTAGAAATATGTTTTCTGAGCAAAATGGTGGTGTGTTCAATACTTTTTTTCCCTGCTGTAAATATGAAAATGTTTTCTTCCACAATTGTGTTTAAAAATAAGCATTTTTACTCCCTATTTGTGATCAATTGCCTTTACTCGCAAGTGTTTAATTTATTTGAAATGAATAAGTTCTCTGATTACTTTTTTGATGGTTAAAATCTAGAGGTTTGAAGGATATTGGCTAATATTGTGACATGATAATGATTCAATGCTCCTTAAATAAACAATTTTAATATTTCAATGACTTGAAATAAATCTTGTTCTAAATATTTCTGCCTAGATATATATTTTTTTGGAATATAAACTATAGTCACACTGAATTAAATGTAATGGGTGTTAAAATGAAATAAATAAATCATGGTTAAAATGTATAACAGTAGTTATATTTCTACTCAAATAAAAGTAAACGGGACACATTCTAATGTGTAATATAATAAAAGCTGTGTTTTGATCCTTGAACATACCCTTTAAATCTTTAAAGAATTAAGCATCACAATTACACATTTTACAAATAAAACATTTTATGTCAATTCCAACACATTAAATAAAGAAACAATGTACAGTGCCTAAGGATTTGTAATGCCTACTGTAGTTCCAGAAAGCGTTTTGTTTCATTTAACTGTCATGAACGCAATTATGGCTCTTAACTAAAGATTCATTTTCAAGCTGCCCTGAGCAATTCATTGACTTGTGAAACCAAATTACTTGTGGGGTGGGCATAAAATGTTCTTCTAGTACTGGGGCACATTGTTCTCCAGCCAGACCCGGACCTCGTCCCTATTCCTTTCCACCCATTCGATATTGTTTTTCACAGTCTCCAGTGCCTGCTTTCTGGGCATCTCACCTGCTCCTGCATTCGGGTGCAGGGCAAAAAAGTGCTCCATCTAAGACAAACAGATCAACTTATGAGATATTTTGACTCATTGCATAGTTGGACAGTGAAAAATTAAGGACACATTTTTGGACACAAAATTTAACTAAACGTGAATTGTGTGTCACCTTCCACAGTTGAAGATTAGAGCTGTATGTAGTTGTAATTCTGGCTGGCAGGCGACCCAAGTTTCTGTCGTTGATTGTGAATCTAACAAACATAAGAGAACAGAGATCCTTATTATACTTAATCAAAGACTATGTCACTCGTATAGGTATTCGTAGATTTTGTTTGATTCAAAAGTTTAGAAACTAAACAGATATGTTTAACTTTATTGGTGATTTCAAATATGAAATTTAATTGAAAGCTTGGCAAACAATTTAGGAGAATTTGATGTTTCCCCATTCAATTAAATTTTATTCATCTTTATTTCTATAGTCTACAATCTAGATTGTGTCAAAGCCGCTTAACATAGAAGTTCTAGTAAATTGAAATTGAAACTGTGTCAGTCCAGTTAGAAGTTGAAGTTCAGTTTAGTTCAGTGTGATTTAATTTTCACTGCTGAAAGTCCAAACACTGAATAGCAAATCCATCGATGCGCAGCAAGTCCCACAAGTCCCAAACCAAGCAAGCCAGTGGCGACAGTGGAAAGGAACAAAACTTCACCAATTGACGAAAGTGAAGGAAAAAAAAAACCTTGAAAGAAACCAGGCTCAGTTGACTATTCAAAGAGAATGCCCAAGCATACTGCCCGAGAGGTGTTTAAAAAATGGCAGCCAAGTCAAATGACTTGCCTTTAAGGGACTTTGACTCACTACAAGTGCTGTTTTTACTTTTATTTCAGCGGTTAGGTGAACTAACCTGTTCACCAGGTAATCCCAGTTGAGCGTCATCCAGTCCCAGGCCATAATTTTACCATCAGAGCTACGTGACACATATTGCACTAAAGTAAAAACATCTTGACTTCTTATGATGTTTTCATTTTTAGTGGCTTCAAGCAACCTGTTAGAAAACAAACACGTTTATATAATTTTAATTTATACATATACATTTAAAAAACTCTATATAACATTTGAAGTGGAGCTCAGAGAACAGTACAAAATAAACAAAACAGACTTTAACTTTGCTGAAGTGTAAGTTTACCTATGAAGCAGATTAATATTTTTGACTGAAGCCAGGCCGTAGAGCAGCTTATCTTTCTCCTGGGCAAGAGTGGCAGACAAATACTTCTGGAACATGATTTCCCAGCTCTCCTCTGTTCCTGAGTTCATCATGCCGTACCGATACACCAGCAGTCGCAAGTTCACAGGCACACTGCTGCTCCCCAATCAGAGAAAAACACTATTTAATACACTTTCTAGACATCTTATGAGGCTTTATGTATAAACATGTTTACCTAATTGTTCCTTTAATCCATTTATTGAAAATATCAGAAGCTTGGTCGAGAGCTTCCTGGTCACCCATTTGACATGCGATGCCCAAAACTATCTCTCTCAGGAGCCTGAAGAGGAAAGAAAGATGAAGACGTTTTCTTGAGTTCATTATTGCAAGCTTAGTCATTTACTATAATGCTAATTCATGTTAAAAACATATGTGCAATGTGCTAATTCTACTAGCAACCGGCTATTTTTGCTAAACCTGTTAATTCATTCAAGAAACATGTTAATTCATGCTAGCCACATGGTAAATTGTTACCTATGCTAACAAAATGCTAATTAATGTTAGACATCACTATAATTTCAAATGGTTTTCACAACAAATAGCAAAAACATTAAAAACCATCAAAATTGAACCAAAATTTTTATGTAGAAAGTAAAACTCCAGATGACATTATAAGTCGACCTCAGAGAACTTGGTCATTTGTTCACTTTAACAAACAAAGTATTACAAAGTATAACAAGGTACAAAATTTTACCTATAAAACTAATACATTTCAATGGTTCCTACAGTGTTTTTGGACAAATTCCATTAGGATTTATTGATTTTAACATGGCACCAACAGAATGTGACAAATTACCAGGTGACCCATTATAGTTATAGTTATATAATTTACATTATAACATTAAAACGGGCCTCACGGTGGCGCAGTGCGCAGCACAATCGCCTCACAGCAAGAAGGTCGCTGGTTTGAGCCTCGGCTGGGTCAGTTGGCATTTCTGTGTGGAGTTTGCATGCTCTCCCCGCGTTGGCGTGGGATTCCTCCGGGTGCTCCGGTTTCCCCCACAAGTCTAAAGACATGCGCTATAGGTGAATTGGGTAGGCTAAATTGTCCGTAGTGTATGTATGTGTGTGAATGAGTGTGTATGGATGTTTCCCAGTGATGGGTTGCAGCTGGAAGGGCATCCGCTGCGTAAAAAATATGCTGGATAAGTTGGCGGTTCATTCCGCTGTGGCGACCCCAGATTAATAAAGGGACTAAGCCGAAATGAAAATGATTCTATGATTGTTTCTATTGTTCTTTTTCAGTAGGAGAAACACGTTAACTACTAGCAAAATCTTGGTGGAAACATAACATGCTAATTCATGTTAGATATTACATACAGTGCCTAATCCCTATTTTCTCTTATAATATATTACGTACACAAAAGCAGTATGTGAGCCAAGTACTGCGGTACATCCAAAATTCATTGTATTTGAATAACAGTAAGCAAGAAGTAATGGTTACATCTCGCTTATTGTTTTTCAAATACATTGAATTTTGACCCATATAGTACGCTACTACTTCCACTGAGATTCTGAACATCAAAGATTATCATTAAAAATGTACTCACACTGTAAAAAATAATTATATGACAAAAAATCATGACAACAAATGTTTTTATGTTGCTTCAACTTATTTTAACAAGTTAATCAAGTTTTAATATTCTTAATATTTTTGGAAGTTGAGAAGACTAGAAAAGTCAATCCGATTTAACTAAAGAATTTGAGACATGCATTAAATGAACCAAAACCCAAGGCCACAAAATATCAAGCAAAATACTAAGACATTTGTTTTTGTTTTGTTTTTCAATAATACCATGAATTCCATATTAAATTAAAAATGAAAAACTAAATCCAAAAGTGACAGAAATTGTCACTTAAAGTCTCAGACATGTGGACGCCACTGTATATGTCATAACAATAAACAAAATCAAACCATTCAGCAAATATACACGAGATTTTATCTATAGTACAGCTTTTTTTTTCTCTCAAAATGTTCTCACCGCTGTGTTTGGGTCCCCTCATCATTCCAGCCGAGCTCTCTGGATATCTTCTGCACGTGACTCCTGAATAGTTTCTAAACAAACATGATATGAAACAGAACATGTGAAAAAAACAACTGAAAAAATGAACATCTTGCAAAACGATTATCCAAAGAATATCAGCTACAAATCTCACACTGGGAACAAGGCCACATTTTGCATGATTTTTTTTTAGAAAAAGACAGATTTCCTGCTCTGGAAGTTATAGGGAAGACTGTGGAGCCCAACCTGAAATATGGGGTACAGCACTGTGTCATCAGCCAACATTTCTCTCACGTAGGAGGTAGAAGCAGAAACTCGATCCCACACAATATACTCGGTTTCGTTGGCCAGATATCTTGTTAAATTGAAGGCATTCCCATAATCAACGATATCTGCCCTGTTAATGCAAAACAAAAGGCGCCACTTCAAGCATGACTTCATCTTTCTTACTTTTTGACCTCCACCACTATAACCATAAAAAGCTGTGCTATGTAAACTCGGTTCACATTCAATCTTTTGCCTGTCATCAAGTTGATATTGAAAACAAGCTCAATGGCGTTGGAAAATGTTTGCACTCACCGTCCTAATGCAAATATATCATCAATGTAGCTGCTTCTGTCAGTTGCATCGTATACCTAGGAAAATAACAATAATTCATTATTATATTTCAGTATACATCATGGTGCTTGATTCTGCATGTCATTAGGCATTTACAGTATAGCATGAATTATCATCTTGTTACCATGTTTATTGCATGGTTAGTTCATTTCTAGCATGAATTATCTTGGTGAAAGCATGTTTCTAGCAAGTTTAACACGCTTCTAGCAGAAAATAACACATTTATAGCCTGATGGCTCACATGCTACAAAGCAGGGGTGCCCAAACTGGTGTCCTGGTGGGCCGGTGTCCTGCAAAGTTTAGTTCCAACCCCAATCAGACACACATGGGCTATCTAATCAAGTTCTTACTAGGCTTTCTAGAAACATTCGTGCAGGTGTGTTGAGGCATGTTGAAGCTAAAATCTGCAGGACGCCGGCCCTCCAGGACACCAGTTTGGGCACCCCTGATATAAAGGGACAGCTTAACCAATAATGAAAATGTACTTTAATGAAGTTTCTTTCTTCTGTTAAACACAAAATAAGATACTTTAAAAAAAGGTTGGAAAGCTGTGGCTATTGGTGAAAAATACAGGGAAGTCAATGGCTTGCTTTAAAATATTTTCTTTAGTTTTCAACTGAAGAAAGAAACTTAACCAAGTTTGGAACAAGTGACAATTTATTTGGGTTATCTATTCCTTAAATATGTTAGAATTCAATTTGGCAGCTTGAAATAGTAATGTTGCCAACATGTTTCTAACATGTTGCTCGCAGAATTTGCAAGTTTCTAGCATGTTTAAAGCATGCATAACATGTTGTTAGCATGAATTTGCATGTTTCTAGCATGGCCACATGGCCAGCATGCAGTTGCTAAATTGTTTAACATTTTGCTGGCTTGAACTGGCATATTGCTAGCATGTTTCTATCATGTTTAACATGTTGGATTGACACAATGCTTGTTTTGACAAGTCATGTTTCTAGCATGGTATGCACACTGCATGTTGCATATTTCTAGCATAGCTTAACACTATGCACTCATAACTTCTAGCACTTTTTATGGCTAGCCAACATTATGATACCTGATGATCCATGAGAAGTTGTTCGGCAATAGCGTCCCACATTTGGTCATGATGATTTACTCTGTAGAAGCCCATGTGGTCTTTGTTGACTTTGATAAGACCATTGCTAGCAGGCGAATATCCACTAATGACTGCCTCTAATTAAACACAAACCAAAGAAATTACACAACAGAATACCTCAATTAATAGCAATGTGTATACTGTATAAGTTATCTAAGCTTTTTTACCTGTTTGTCCTTTTTCAAATATAAAAGAGTTGTTTTTGGAGTCAAGTGTTTTCCATTTCACAGGAATAGTCCATTTATACCTGTGGGACAAGAGATAAATGATCAGAGGGAACTAATGAAGCTTTTATTGGAAGGTCATAGGTGGATTCAGAATAGTATCTGGGTCATAAGTCAGTTCTGATTACACTTTGTAGTGTTTTTAGTATTTGATTCAGTTTATAGTATGTACTATATCGTCATTATCATCACAAGTCATGGTAATTATTTTGCACATTGCACTAAAAAGGGCATTTGCTGTTTGTTCAAACTACTTATATAAAAAGAGCTGAAACAACACAATTCTTCATTTTTTGGCTGACAATTATTTTAAAAAACTAATAGGAATTTAATTCCTTCATGTATTCCCAACATAAATCGATTGTGTGGAACCCAGAATTACAGTGTTTACAGTGTACAGTTTACAATTTACAGTGTGTTGTGCCTCTGTGGTTAATGGTGATATGACTGGATTTGCTGTGCGGGATTCCATTAACATTATGTTTTTGGCGAGAGGGATGTGGGATCATCAGGCTCACCCCAGTGGAGTGGTGGGCTGACTGGGGTCAGCATTAGGGTCCAGGAGAAACCTGGTCTGTGTGAGTTTAGCTTCAGTGTCTGTGTTGGTCAGACTGAGCACTGGATAACCCATCTGCTTGGTCCATGTGTCCATAATGTCTGCCACAGGTAAGCCACTCTCCTAAATTATGACCCAAGAGAAAATTACAATGTTTAAATGTTTTTGAAAAAAGTGTTTATTTGGTCAAGTCTGCATCTGTTCGATATCAAAGTAATATTCTGAGTATTACAATATTATTCATTCATTCATTTTCATTTCGGCTTAGTCCCTTTATTAATCTGGGGACGCCACAGCGGAATGAACCGCCAACTTATCCAGCATATGTTTTACGTAGCGGATGCCCTTCCAGCTGCAACCCATCTCTGGGAAACATCCATACACACCCATTCACACTCATACACTACGGACAATTTAGTCTACCCAATTCACCTATACCGCATGTCTTTGGACTTGTGGGGGAAACCGGAGCTATTACAATATTAGTATATTATTAATAATATTTATTGTAATGTTATATTGCAATATATTCATAGTATTACAACGCACAGTAAATGCTTTCCATTTCTAATGTGCCTTTAAAATAAATAAAAAATTGAATTGTCAACAGTCTTGATTTACTCCAGTTTTCACTGTCAATAATGAATAATGTTTTTACAGTAGAAAGATTGCATAGTAAGTTAAACAAAAGTGTGATGATAAATAGTTAATAATAATATAATAATTATAAAACAATATCTATAGCTATAGTTAGCTATAACTTTATAACTTTAAGCTTATCTATAGCTACAGTATAACTTTGAATATTGAAAACTGAATTAAATAAATGCTCATTAAATGTTATACTTATCAATGAATAATAATACACGGTTACAAAGTTACAAATCTTTTTTTCTTTCTTTTTAAAATATTTATGCTTGTATATGTACGGATTTGTAAGTGACCTTGTGAGTATTTATACATGCATACTGTATGTACATGCATTATTTAAACTCTATTTAAACTATATTTAAAATGTAAAATAAATAAATAAATAAATAAATAATAATTTAATTCTATTTAAAATTACTTCACATCACACTTTTTTCAATATAGATAATAATAGTAACCATTATTAATAATTTATTGTTTACTAGTATGTTTCATTATGCACCTGGCTAATATGTTTTAATTTAGTAAATGTGAAAAATGGTTACAAATGTTTTGCGTTGGAACATTTATCAACTTTGAAAATAAGAAGACATGTTATTATTAAAAACTGAGCATCATATATATATATATATATATATATATATATATATATATATATATATATATATAGGGGTGGCGCGATGGAGCAGTGGGTAGCGCTGTCGCCTCACAGCAAGAAGGTTGCTGGTTCGAGCCTCGGCTGGGTCAGTTGGCATTTCTGTGTGGAGTTTGCATGTTCTCCCCGTGTTGGCGTGGGTTTCCTCCGGGTGCTCCAGTTTCCCCCACAGTCCAAAGACATGCGCTATAGGTGATTTAGGTAAGCTAAAATTGTGTGTGAACGAGAGTGTATGGGTGTTTCCCAGTGATGGGTTGCAGCTGGAAGGGCATCCGCTGCGTAAAACATATGCTGGATAAGTTGGCAGTTCATTCCGCTGTGGCAACCCCTGATCAATAAAGGGACTAAGCCGAAAAGAAAATGAATGAATGAATGAATATATATATATTATTTAATTTATATAATATAATTTATTTATTTATTATATGTAAATATATTTTTCAATATAAAATTGGAAAAAAAATCCTATTAATCTGAAATAAAACTAAACATTAATAAATAAAGACTCCAAAACAGTAAAATGGCATTGTATGACCAATTCAAATCAATTTACATCAGCCAAGGCTTTCCAGAAGTCTGAAGTCTTTGCGTTCTGGAAGAGGTAGGTCTTCAGATATCTCTGTGGTAAAAAAGGGAAGTGAGTTATAAGTGCAGAGCCATTGGGAAATGTATGTAAATAGTGAGACGCCTTACTCGACATCCATTCCTAAATGTGTCTCGGCCAAGTAAGTCCTCCAGCATTCGCAAAATAGAAGCTCCCTAAAACAAAACAAGATCAGCGCAACCATTCAAAGCCAATATACATTTGATTGACCAAAACCAACCATCACTAACTTTACCTTACCTTGTTATATGAGATGGCATCAAACACAGATGTGATCTCAGCGGGGCTTGACACATCCACAATAATGGGATGCGAGGAGAGAAGAGCATCATCGACCATGACAGGATATACATCATTGATTAGCATGACGTCACGCTGAAAAACACAGAGTGAAGTGGGTATAACAATGACCGCCTGATTCAGCATTATCAGATTGTTTCAAAAGAGCTTTTCACACTTGGCAAGCTGCTTAAAATGTTCCTGCCGGTTTTTGCCAAAATTTTAGTTAAATTAGGGAGCTGTTCATTTAAATTCAGTTACAATTAGAGAGCTGTCTTAACAGATCTGCATAGAGAGCTATAAAGATTTATTTTTACATGTCTCCATTGACTCTTGACTCTTTTAAATGTTTAAACTTTTATTAGTAAGAATGGGCTTTTAAATTGCATTATTGAATAGTAGAGCTCTCTGATTGAAATGGTTACTCATACATTTGAATTATTAAAGGGATAGTTCACACAAAAATGAAAATTCTGTCATCATTTACTCTTCACATCATTTTCTTTGACTTTTTTTGGCTGAACACAAAAGAAGATATTTTGAAGAAAGCTGGAGACATGGAAATACTGACGTATATAGTATTTGTTTTTCCTACTATGGATGTAATTCATTAAAAAAGAAATTCATAAAAAAATTTGAACCACTTGAGAGATAATAAATACTGAGTAAATTTTTAGTTTTGACTGAACTATCATTTTAATAGCTAAAATTAAATTCTAGATCTGTTAAATTGTAAATGAATGGAGTCAAGGGAGACATATAATTTATAAAAATTAATTTGGAGATCTCTGTATTTGGAATTGTCACTAGTATGAACTGAATTAGAGTGCTAGTAATTGAATTACAGAGCTTTCTAAATGTAATTGTTGCTGGTAATAGTTGTTTTAGACAACTTTCCAATTGTCAAGTTATACTAGCCCAAATATTTTGTAGCTCTCAAATTTATTTCCTACTAATAATAAAAGTGCAACTATGATAAATAACACCGTGAACAATTTATTTTAGTGAGCACTGTCTCTAAACTACCTCAATTTAAATAATTCCCACCTAATACATGCCCAAGGGGGTGAGCTGACCATGGTTGAGTTGTGTTATTAGTGTGCTCTCACTGTTGTTTTATAAATCTTACAGTGAATCTGATACACATGTGATTTATTTCCAAACTGTTTAATGTGTATCTGTCGTGTGCTTTTGACAAACATGAAGAACAACTAAATTTAAAGTGCTAGTTCACTCAAAAATGAACATTCTGCCATCATTTACCCACTCGCGACTTGTTCCAAACCAGCTTGAGTTTTTTGTTCTGTTTAACACAAACACATATAGCCGCTTTCCAACATTCTTCAACATATCTTCTTGTTGTGTTCACAGAAACAACAAGTCAGTGGTGAGTAAATGATGACAAAATTTTTCTTTTTGGGCAAACTATTTATACTCAAGCAATGTGTAACATGAAAGTCGTCTTTCTGTGCTCGCACTATGTTTGTACATTCAGAAAAACATATTTGAAGAACATAAACTGACAAGATTTTAATACACTTCCAGATGTTGTTCCAGCAGTATCTGAGGCGCTTCTAGAAAAAGGGGGGAGCAGCATTTAAAGAAACACACAAAAACAGTGTGATTTTTGCTCGTGCCTAAAAAGGGAATATACAGCATAGTATAATAAATAAATGATCCCAGATTAATTTTGAGCCAAAACTTCACTGCACATTCTGGGAACACTTGTAATTTATAAATATAATCTTATAAAACACTATATGGACCCTTTACTTGTAAACCCTGGGTCATCCTAAACTCTGAGTAAACAGTATCCTGCGTTATCTTGCTTCACGTGTCACACCGTTCATAATTTACCTGTGGTTAACAATTAATCCTGGGTATATATACTAATGTTTTACACTCCACAAATCCGAAACCCTGGGTTAATGTCCTTATTCACATATTTGCAATGTCATCAACTTGACAAAAGCAAAAGCATGCTAATTTAGAAGCACAGTTAGCACTTTTTAACTTGCTTCATACTGAGGTTAAAAGCTACACTTCGTTCGATGATAACATGAGGGTGATATTGCTCATTTTAAGGATGCATTTGAATAATTCAGACATGTGCTCACCATTCCCCAGTCAGGCTCGGCTTCTTCCACTCCAACATACTCAAAAAAGCTGGCAAAGCCCTCGTTCAGCCACAGGTCGTCCCACCAGTCCATAGTCACAATATTTCCAAACCACTGCAGATCAAAACACAAAAAAACAGCTCCTTAAACAATAAATGACAAAATCCTCATGCTTATTCAGCCTTATTTATTCCTTTAACAATGCCTTTAATAAAAGGGTTTATTTTCGGTTAAGAACGTTTTAATACACATAATTAGCAAAAGTTTTATGAATTCAATACTATGCATTTAAAACAGGCAGCATCAGCCATCAGACTTTGCTTTGAGCACATTTCTTTACAAGGAAATACATGATTACATCAGAGCATCTATAAAAGGTTTATACACTTCTATTATTCGATCATAACATAAACATTTTAGTTCTGATTGTTTTTTTGGATTCCAGCAACCTTGCACCTGGCCATAAAATGATAATCTTATCAGCATGCAACGTGACCTCAGTTATTATCCCCAAAACATTACTGCATTGGAAGCTTCGGAAAGAGTGTAATATGTAACCGCGTGATAGCAATCTTTATGGTAATCATATTTTTCTCTGACAGTATTATTACTGTAAATTCACTTTTATTGAAAACGCAGAGCACAGGGTGAGATGCAGATGCACGAGATGCACGCTTAGCACAGGGTGTTCTGCCAAAGCCTTTTTTTTTTTTTTTTTGACGTGTGACTGGTTAAATATATTCGATTGTCCTCTGTCACTCCGCACAGCATCCTGGAAAAAACATCTGTAGTGTGCTTTTGAAGGGATAGTTCACACAAAAATGAAAATTGCAAATCATTTAGTCATCCTGTTATTGCTCTAATGCTGTATGCCCTTTTCATTTCACAAGAACATCGATTTTGAAAGATGTTCTGATCATGCTTGTCAGTATACTGGCAATGAACAGTGATTTGCATCAAGCTTTAAAAAAAAACAATATGCAAAAGTATCAAATAATGGTCCTACATGAAGGAAGGGCTCATTTTCATAAAATATATCTTAATTCAATGGATTACTTAATACAATGGAATACAATAGACCTTTGCTATTAACACACTTGCACTATCATGAAGCGCTATTAGCACATCAGTTCACAGATCAGAAAAAGCACACAAATTGTGATAAATCAAGGTAAATATGACTCAAAATGCAAACCATGTCCCATGAACAGGTTTACACATTTTTACACAAAAAACAAAATGGGAGCCCAACAGGAACCATATTGGAACTTTGTGTGTTTGTTGGGGTGTTCTGAACTCTGTGGGTCACTCTCTCTGTGCTATTGGTCTAAAATATTCAGAACAATGCTGTATCTTTATCATTATCATCATATTGTCCTTGACCTGGCTTCAGAAAGACAAATAAGATTAAGTTGTGTGTCTTGTCTGGTACCATCCAATTTATATGATCAAGTGCAAGCAAAATTAAAAAAATAAATAAAAATGCACATGCAATTAGAACAACTCCAGAGAAAGAAAGTCATTTTCAGTTGATTTATCCCTGTGAACAATATCACAGCTGCAGTCTGAACATATGAAGTTAAGCTAATGCAAACTCCTAGCAACTTAACGATATCATGATCCTAGCATCACAACTCGTTCTTTCAGACTGGTTTCCATCAGAGCAGATATGTGAAAGCTTTAGTAGTATCTAGTAATAGTAATAGCATCTAGTAGTATCTAAACAAAGTTTTATTAACCTGATGGACAAGCTCATGTGCAATGACACTGGCCACTCGCTGCTTGTTGACTGAGGATGACTCCTTCTCATCGAAAAGCAGGTTGGTTTCTCTGTAAGTGATCAGGCCCCAGTTCTCCATCGCTCCTGTCCCAAAGTCTGGGATCGCTATCTTATCTGCAGCAGAGACAAAATGTATCCTATATTCCTTTGTGACATTGATCATTGCAGAGAGAGACATGATATGAATCAGCTGATAAGATAAAATAGGATATGAATCAGTGCAGTTTGGATGAGATCGTTTCAAGGGTCAGTGAATGACAAATGAGAAGTTTTTAATCTTGCCTAGACTTAAATCTATGATCTCTTTTTAACCCAACCGTTGGATTTGTCCTTATTTAACCCAACGTTGGATGACAACCCAGCATTATTGATGTGACATATCATTAATTATTAATTCATAAATATCAAATGTTTGGGGAGGTTTACCACAATACATTTAATTTGGTGGACAGGCTTTTAATGTTAATAAGCAGTAATAACTATTACATAGAATATTTTACGGAGATGGTAATAAATATATATTGAGGAAGTTATAAAAATATCCCCACATACAGCCCAACATAAGTGTAATATGTATAAATGGCTTTTTGTTTATGGAACAGTTAAAAATGAGCACTAAAATATATTTTAATTTCTGAATTAAAAGCATTATGAAAGCGCTGGATTCACATCATATATTTATTTATTGAATTAATTTTTAAGCCTTGAATAAAAACAAATTGATCCATGAAAAATTAGCACCTTGCCATTGCCATAAATAAGATACAATATACTGCTGTATTACCAAAACATATCTGCTGTGTATTACCAAGTTTTTGTATTGAATATTCCATGTCGAAATATTCCTCAAAGTAATCGAATATGACCTTTGTGACATTTGCAGCATATGCAGCGGTGGAGATCTGCAAAGGCTGAGCATAGATCCGCAGCTGAGAGAAAGTGAGAGAAATCATGAAAATCTAGTCAGGAACTGTTCTAGTCAATCAGACATTAAAACTCATTCAAATAAACATTCAAAGAAAGAGCTTACCGGTATTCCTCTTTCCGAGGTCCGCTCCACATAAGTGAACTGATGCACCGCAAAACATACCAGATAAGTGCTCATCTTTACTGACTTCATGAAGGATGTTTTAGTCTTTTGGTCTGATAGTTGTTCTATGTTCTGTGAAAGAGACCATTAGGAGTTAAAGACAAATTTGGGAAACTGAACAATATATGGAGCTCGGCGGAGAGCTTAAAGGGATAGTTCACCCTAAAATAAAATGTCAGTTATCATTTACTCACCCTGGTGGTGTTTTAATCCTGCATTCTTTACCTTCATTCTTTTTTAGCGCACAAAAGAAGATTCATGCTTGTGGCAATGAGCACTGAGCTTTTAAAAAATGACACAAACATATTGTATGTGACTTATGTTCAATATAGGGTTCTGAGGGTATATGAATATGGGAAAAATTGAATGCATAATGTTTTCATTTCTTGCCCATGGCATTGTACTTTTTGGGCAGCAGAGAGATCCTTTTGTGTGTCCTACCTATCTTCCAATGATTTTCCA
>CAIGQW010000302.1:1832734-1884207 GCA_903798125.1 Danio choprae | reverse complement strand
ATATATATATATATATATATATATATTATCAGAGTGAGTTCATGAAAGTGCAGTTAATCACATAAACCACACAAACAACAGGCATAGTAAGTTATTCTTTACATTTTGTTGTGGCATGTGACCATTCTGTGATACTTTTAAAAAGACTAATGCTGGTTGCTATTCACTTCCATTATGAATGAGTGCAAGTTAAGCAGGAAGTTTATTAAAAAGTCTGTGAAAAAAGTGTGATTTTTAATTTTTAGGTGAACACATGAGCTGCACATTGAGACTGTTGTGAAATCTCAAGCAGTAGGGAACGTACCTCCACAGGCATGTTGGACAGCGCTTTATATGCACTGTGATGGGTGATGGAGATTGTGTAGGTGGCCTTTTTGTTGGGCTCATCAAAACAGGGAAAAGATTTACGAGCGTCTGTGGGTTCATGGTCTGTTGCAGCGATTTTCCTGTAAAAGATCAGAGCCGTGTTCATAAAACTCAGCTAGTGGTTTACATTTACCTCAGTAACCACATGTGGGGAAAGTCCAACCACATTTTCATCAACATCTAATCAAGTTTGAGTACAGCTAAATTAAACTCACTGCCGGTTTTAAGTGTGTGCGTAACAAAATTGATTTTGGTGGCCTTTGGAATTTTTTTACAACACTAATCATGGCTTCATGATTAAAGCCATGATTAAAGACCCTGTGCAGTCACTCATTTTATCTCTTAAAAGTATTTTGATGATGTGATGAAATGACATATTGAATTTTTTTTAAACTCCTAAATATAATTATTTACTTGAATAAACTTTTACTTTATTTTGTACACACTGAATCATCAATGTTTAAACTAGTCCATGTTTCCACACTTTTATTTAGCTAACTGAAAAAGTAAACGGTACATATTGAGATGGTAATCTTGGATTAATAGTTACTGCTATTTTGGGGGGGTTGTGCTGTATATTTCATAAAGGTTCAGTAAGTTTAACATTTGTGGCAATTTCTGGCAAATGTAGATGTCTGCTGGCTCCGGGAAGCAAGCTTTGTGGGCTCAGAACTAACAACATCTGACAGATTTCTGCAGAGACACCCCTCTCTGTCCTATGCTTTCACTTACTAAACATACTACAAAGAAAGAGAAGTGTGCCAAAATAGTAAAATTCTATAATAATAAAAAAGCTACATTAGGGTTTGTTTGTGTCATAATGAACTGTTACATATATCCCCACCCCCAAAAAAGTCATAAAATATACAGTATAATTTTTTGTGTGTGGGTTTGTAGTTAGCATGAGTGCCTAGCATCAAACTAGATGATTATTAAATACATTAAACTAGAGAACGAGCAGTTGGCATTCTGTGTGGAGTTTGCATGTTTTCCCGGTGTTCGTGTGGGTTACCTCCAGGTGTTCCGGTTTCCCCCAAAGACATGCAGTATACTGTAGGTGAATTGGATGATTTAAATTGGCCGTAGTGTATGAGTATGTGTGTGTGAATGTGGGAGTGTATGGGTGTTTCCCAGTAATGGGCTGCGGCTGGAAGGGCATCCGCTGCATAAAACTTATGCTGGAATAATTCCGCTGTGGTGACTACTGATAAATCAGAGACTAAGCTGAAGAAAAATGAATGAATGAAACAGTCAAGGATAAAAACTACTTATTTGTTGATCACATACAGTTGATTAGCCCTAAATAATATTTAAATTTCTTTGCTATGCTATGATGACAGTAGATAGTATTGATAGAATTCAGATAGCATAAGGCTAATAAGGTTAACCAGTCTAGTTTGGTAAATCAGGCAAGTCATTGAACAACTGTGGTTTGTTCTGTAGCCAATCAGGGGAAAAAAAATCTTTTGGGAGCTAATAATATTAACCAAAGCAGTTTTACAATTTAAGTCCAGCCAAAAAAAAACTCAAGAAGAATGAATAATAATAAGTAATAATAATAATAATAATAATAATAATAACTCACCGGAGGGCTAATAATTTAGTCTTCAATTGTATATGGCATATCATCTTTCAGTTTTATGACCCTTTAAAATGTAGCATGAGTTATTATGTAACAATGAATTAGAAATGGCATATAATACTAGTGTTTTTGAGCTTGTTTAAAAATTAGTATTTCATTTTTGAAAGTGAAAAAAGAAAAATGGACCAGAGTTCGCAGCCATATTACTTCATGATTAAATAAGCTTTAGCAGATGTCGATCTCTCATTCTTGGCACCTCTCTGCTTTCTTTCCACGAAATGAGGGTCCAGGTCAGTTCAGAGCATTTGTTACAATTTCACACCATTTCCAAATCAGAGCTATATCAATGGCAACATTCCCACGTCAACAAAAAAATACTACATCCTAGGGAGTGTTTGAGCGTGTTGCATAAGAATACGATTTAAAAAAATGGCAATTCTCAAGCATTTAAAATATCAGAAAGTTTATCAGCTTCATGTTGCATTAATTTCACTGGGATTTTGCACCAAGTTTTTTTGTTATCTCCCTTCCTCAGAGACTATGTTTTATTCCTCTGAGGTCTCGGATCACTGTAGGCTAAATTCAGATATTCAGAGGAAGTGGAGACTTTACAAAACAGAGGAGCCGAGATGTAGTTGTGAGACAATTGAAATAAAACATCTAAAGAAGTTGCCAAGACATTTAGTGGGAGATGTTGTAATGTGGTGAAAGATTGTTTGCGTTAGTGAGATCCAACTGCTGAAGCCAAACAGTAAATCTTTGAAGGTTTTATTGCTCAGAAAGTAAAGTATCTGAAATTAGCAGGGCAACCATTGTGGGTCACTTTGAGTTCGGAGAGATATACCAGGGTCTGCTAGTCACAGTGGTCAACATATTTGTAGCCAGGCCAGGTCACCTAAAGTTTAGGGCAACAGGGTTTTGTAGTACAAGAGTGACAATATGGGTTCAACTTTGAACAGGGTTGTAAAGTACTAGCAGAGTACTAGATATGTTCTTCATTACTATACACAAGTAATTATTTGACAACTACTTAAACTGAATAATTGCATTACTATGACAAAGATACTCTTTCAGCCCCTCCAGGATTTTGCAGAGTCATTTGTTTTATATTAGCAGTTTAAAATGACTGTTTTGTGACGACTGTCACAGAAGGCAGAGACGAAGGATACGTTTTACAAGGTGTTTATTAAAACACAAGGCAGTTCTTAGCACTGTAGTGCTAGCAGGCGAAACAAAGAGAATAGTCACTTCCCTTAAAGTCGAGTAAACAGATGACAGGTGTTAGCCTCGATGAGATGAGCGTTCGTGGATGACTTGGGAGAGATCAGGAAGAGTACGAGGAGAGTATGACCATGTGAAGATCATACCAGCCGATGAGTGAACAGGATGGGTGAGTATAAGTAGTGTGTGTGTGATGGCTGGAGCAGGTGAGTGTTGTTAGTGCACAGGTGACTGTGATTAGTAATCAGGTGACTGAGTGCGGTGTGTAGTGGATGGAGAGTGTGAATGGTGATTGGGGCTAGCGGAACGTGCAGGGGGTACAGGAAACGACTTTTCTCAAAACTTATGGAATTATTTGATTCAATGCTTGGTGTGAAAATCTTCTAGCTATTTTCTTTTTTGATCTCACAAACCATTGGATATGGAAAATACTGGAGGCAATACTTTTTATTTATTAAAATATTTGTAGGCCTCCAAAATGAAAATAATATTTAGCAGGTCATCACATTGTACATCTGTCTCTTTCAAACTAAATGTTTACAGCCAGTGACATCCATTCCAGCATAAACAATGTTTGGCAACATTGGTTATTTAGTCTAAAAATGTAACATGATTTTCACACACAATTTTCATTGCTAATAACAGGTTTTTTTTTAAGATAAAATTATTTCATGTAACACTATATACACTGGAGTAGTGGCACTGCAGAAATATATTTGTGATTATGATATATCTTGGACAGTGAATATATTAGGTTTATATTAGTAACAGTGAAATATATTTCACCATGTTACTGGTTTTACTGTATTTCTGACCAAATTAACATAGCTATCATACAACACTATCATAAATATTAACAATGCTTTACATTAAATATTACTCAGTGTAACAATAAACTTTAAAAAAAGGTTTTTATACATTTTAAAAACTGATTAGTTAAAGTAACATAAAACAGTTGTTGACTTTTTGTCCTGTTGTTTTTTGCAGTGTAGTTTATACCAAATACTCTTGCCAGGCATATTTATATAAACAATCATTTGATGACATACTAAAAGATTGGATTAAGGATTACAGTTTAGACCAATAATACTAGTTATTGTCATCTGAAGTCTTTATGCTTTGCCACTATCCTGCTCTGTCTCATAATATCATGTAATAATAAACCATAATAAAATCTAGCTTGATGTATTATTCTTTTATAAGTTCAAGTGATTATAAATGTGTTGTTTCATTTTTACGTTAATATACTAGTTAGGAATCCTTTTCCATCATTACTTTAACATTTTACTGTAAGAAAAGTTACTTGTATCATTAAAAGAAACTATTTACTTGCATTCAATGAGCTTTATATATATACACGTCATGTTTGAACATTTAATTCCATGCCTACTCAAAAATGTGACATTTCATCTTTGTTCCAAACTTTGATAAGTAACAATAAGCTTTCATATCTAATTTACAGTATCAACACTATTGGCACTTCTAACTGGACATGGACTGGACATCTAATTACCCTACTGAAATACATTTCCACAAAACAGATGTTTTTAAGTGCTTACTTGGTAACTCCACTCTCCTGATACGTGGTCCTGTAGAAGCCAACCAGAGAGCCATTTAACCAGCCCTGGAAGTGCAGAGTGAGGATGTAGTGATCATCTGGTTCAGTGACGCTCAGCTGTTCGGCCGCTTCCACGACCACATACTCCTGCGGCTTGTATTCAAAGCATTGCTTCAACTTGACAGAGGTCAAACCAGTCGGGCTGCTGCGCTGCAGTGAAGGCATCACAGTGACAAAAGTGTCCCGAATGTGGAGCCACAGGTGCTGACTGGGCTGAGTCAGTTTCAAATGGATGGACACATCCCCAGTGTAGATATCTGTGTTAAGGTCAGGCTCCATATGCAGGTCGTAATGGAACGGAAGAATGTAGTCAGGTAGGCGGAAATTGCTCCAACCGCCATTGGTGTTGTCAGATGGTTTGCATGGCCGGTCATCAGGCAGTTCTGTAGGTAATGGTGTTGGTAATGGGGTTTCCTTTTCGGATGAGGAATTCAGGCTTAAACCAACTCCGAGTCCCACAGCTACACCTGTCACTATGACGACAGCACAGATGATAGCAGCGTGCTTTCCTCGGATACAGTACCGCTTTTCCTTCTTCTCGAAGTCCAGGGTTTCCATGGTGTCTCCAAAGTCAGAAATGTGTACAAACACTCAAAGTTCACCAAGTCAGAACACTCTCTCCCTGTGAACCCACACACTCTCTGCACGCTTCCTTTTGCCTGCAAAGAGAGAAAACAGCTGTGTCTCGATTCACAAATGCACACGGTCATGCGAGGTGGCCTGTGGGAGGCACAGAGGTTAACACAGGAGTTAAGTTTCAGCACAGTCCAAAAAAATTGCTCTGATCCCTGTGAGGTCACAGCCATGCGCTGGTCAAAACATCCAACGCCAGGAAGAGATCCTAAGCTGGAGTGTGTGGCAATTCCTCACACTGAATCTCACACTGATAGTGCTGATATATTGGGGACAGGGGATGAATTTTTACCGCCCTTCGGTTAAACATAAATCAAAATATGTTAATCAGCAGTCAAAGAGGAATGATCACAAACAAGCATCCGGGAGAGGGAGAGGGAGAGAGGGAGAGAGAGAGAGAGAGAGATGTGGGGGGAGGGAGGAATAGAAAAGCTGAGTGTAAACGGAAAGAGTTATTATGAGGAGAGGAAGGGGCTTATGGAAGTGGTCTGGGGAATGTTAAGGTTAAATGATTAAACAAATGATGTCCGGGATTTGTCTACATGAGTTGCAAGTGATCCTTTCATCACAACATCTAACATTTTAAGGGACAAACCTTGTGAGACTTTTTGTTTTTGTATGATGAGCAGGAAAACATTATAATCAAGCACAGATTTACCGGATATCATTGATCATCTATCTCCTAACAAGGCCACATATTAAGGTCTGGGATCAGATGGTAAGCAAACAATCTATGTTTATAATAAATGTTTCGTAAGTAAAGGTCTGGGCGTGATTTCCCCCTTCCCCACCGCCCTGCAATCACATTATACCTATCTTTCTGTAATTACGATGCAACTATTTAGAAGAAAACAGAAAGAGAAGTGCACTCACTCAGTGCAATAGAGCACACTTCTTTAGTTATATTGTGAAGGATTGTTTTGAGTCGTTTGGGACGCAGTGACACACGGCTGAATAATTTGCTGAACAGATCCACGGATTTTGTTGCTCATAAATTTACAAGTCATCATGCTGCATGTATTAGTAGGTTTGAGAGCTTGCAGCTGAAGTGCAGTTTGCATTGTTGATAAACTATGACAGTTTCTGTTCATTGACAAGGCAGGAATGAGTTATAAATCTATAAGGAATGGTCGCTTAAAAGTAACTTCACAACTTCATTTTTGCGCTCAGACATGGTTTGCACAAATACTACATGTGTATCAAATCTGAGCCCAACCGAACCATACTCTGGCCCACCTCTTCTAACTGGGCCAGGGACAGCCAACACACTAGTGCTTACACTAGTCAAACAGGTCAAATGCGCTCAGGCATGGTTTGGACAGCCTAGTGCGAGTACAACCTGAGTGACTTTGCCAAGAGTCAAAATGTATTGCTAGGCCACTGGTACAGTATATGTCTGAAACAGAAAGGCTTGTGTTTGTGTGTGTGTTGCTCTCCTTTAGCAGTGTTGAAAATTTACTAACCATTAATAATAATAATAATAATAATAATTCCTTACATTTATATAGCGCTTTTCTGGACACTCAAAGCGCTTTACACATTGGGGGGAATCTCCTCATCCACCACCAGTTGTCTGAGGAGGGAAACTATTGGTGGATGCTCAATGCAAGAGCAACAAAAGCCATTCTATTTAGTTTAAGCCTACTGTGGCCCATGTCACACAATATTTTCATGATGGTTATGGGAAGAATGTAGTACAATACACAGATCATAACACTTTGTTGTACAGTATATAGGTCTGTGGCCACAGACCTGTGAGAGTGTCTAGAATGACCCCTTGTCCACTGTCATTAACTCCTACAATGAGCAATTGACTATCAAAACTTGTAGCAGAGTATGTTTTATTTTATTTATTACCTTTTTTATACATCACAAAGACATCTGTGTTCATGTGTACTGTTTACCTGGGGAAGTGATGGCACATGTATGCACTATATGATGACAACAGGCTGGTGGAGGCCGAATGTGGGATAGTCTGGTCAATGTTCTGCTGGGAAGCTCTGAATCTGGTTATTCATGTGGACATAAGTATAACAGATTACCTAACAAAACATCATTGCAGTCCAAGAATACAGGTCATAATAATTGTTATTTGGAGGAAGTGGGACTTTTAGCAGAATAATGACGCTGCATGTTTAAAGAAAATGTGTTCAAGGTATTGATCTGGCAGCCAAATCTCCCAGATCCCAATTGAAATTGAGGATTGCTCCACCTTGCTCCATGGTGGCTCCACCTTGAAACCCAAAGGACTGAAAGATCTCCAGTTATTGTCTTGGAGTCAGATTTCCCAGGAAACCATCAGGGGTCTGGTACAGTCCATGTCTAAGTGGGTTGACAACGCAAGAGACACAAGACTTTCAAAGTCCAGAAAGGTACCAAAAACATCCTCAAAACAGTACATGTGCTTTAGTGGTTCAATCAGAATAATATGATATGAGAACACTCTCATATGCACAAAGAAAACAAAATAATGACTTTATTGCACAGTTTCTTCTCTTTAGTGTCAGTTCAGGGTGCACGGCTTCCTACACATGGCTTCCTCTGTCTGAAACAAAGCGCAGGTGCTTCCAGGGTATTCCGTCAGCAGCACGACCGACTGGGACATGCATAAAGATTTTTTGAGTGTTTTGAGCCCTTTAGAATTGAGGTGCCCAAACTTTTTACTTTGAAGGTGCACTCAGGGCCAACTAAACCGAGGGTTGTAGGCACAAGAAGATATTGCATTATATCAAACAATATTATGTTACATTTAAAATTATATATATTTTACTCATATGCAATGGAAAAATATTATTTATAAAACTTTCACAGCATAACAGGAAAAATGAAGCATTTAAATTATCTGCCCTAAAACCTGTCATCTCTTACTGCTCATGGAAAAAGTGAACACTTGAATAATTATGCTTTGATCCTTTCAGTCAGATGTTAGTGTGGCGACAATCAGGTATGAGTTTTATTGCATTATTTTTTAAGAATAGGTAATTACTTTGCGACCACTTTAAAAGCACTTTCTATGGTATAAAATTTTACATCTGCCACCAACCAGTGCCAGTTGTGATGCTTCACTTCGATTTACAAATCCTCTCTTGTGTGGACCCATGGGATAGTAAAAGTGTCTATCAGATGCACATTTTGCCAACTCTTTTATGAGCATTATGAATTGAGACATGTCACATACTTTATGAATTTAAGCAGTCTAAGGGTGTTTTGTGTTGTTGGGCTCATAATTCAGAAGAGTTTCTCAGTATAGTGTAATATGTGACTAAACTGAGTTATAAAATCAGTCATTTAATCTTTATTGAAGAGCGGCGATTTAAATATGAAAGAGATAGCTTGGTTATTACTGACATAATAGTTATCATATCATAAAATATTTTTTATCATCAATGCTGAGGTGACATCTTTATCTGACAGAATCAATGATTTCATGAAGTTGGGAAGCTGTTGCAGCTATTATGATTAATAATCTCTCCCAGAATTTCACAACTTTATTATGTGATTCAATATAAACGTCATTTCAGAAGAAATTACGCTAGCAAAATTGTCATGTGGCCAATTGGTTAATCAACAGATAGCAACTAAGCTCGCTAGATCTATCAAGTAGGCTACCTGGATGATCAGCCTCATATTATTAATGAGGTATACCATCAGTTTGTGATATGCTTTCATGGTGTCTTATATATAAAATAAGGACAGGAAACAACTGAGGTAAGATCTTTACCTGGGAGAATCAATGATATAACAAATATTGTCACAACTGTTAAAAACAACTTCTAACAACTTCTAACAAAATTTCATCACTTTATCATCATTATTTAAAAGTAATTGTCATTTCAGAAGAAACTGGGCAAGCAACATTGTCTTGTTACCAAAATGTTGATCCACAGAACCCTGCAGAAAAAAACAGCATTTGCTGGTGGTTTTGACATGTTTAAGCTAATCTTTGCTAGTCATGGCTGCTGGTTTAAAATTAAACCAGCTTAAACCAGCACCTATGTGTAAAAACCTACCTAACCAGCATATTCAGTTGTTGTTTTTTAGGCTAAATATATGATCATTAAACACATATATTATAAAAAATGTAGGCCTATTTAGTTATTATGTATGAATGAGACCGTCCTATACAGTAAATGTAATGTTAACAAATTAACTATTATTAGGCTACTGATATAAAAAGGGGCAAAACATACCGTTCTAACAAGTTCTGTGCAACTTTGCAAATGTACGCTGCTTTTGTCGTGTAGCGTCTTTAGCTCAGAGCTGCCATCTTGTGATCATTGCAGAGTACTACATAGAAGTAACCTGTCGACTGTAGAAATAAACACAAGGTTACCTTCATTCACATATAAAAAAGTAACTTCTTAAAGAGCAACATATTGTAATTTGATGGGTCAGGTTTGAATTGATATTAGGACAAGAGGTGTTTGTCTTATAAGATGTGGATCATCAGAAGCAGTCAGAAAGTGTCTGTGGGACAGCTTCTGTACAGCTGTTCTGTCCCTTTTCATTTTGTCTCTGCCAGCTTTGGGGGTTTTCAGCACTCGCTTTGGAGAAGAGAGTGAACCGGTCATGTTTCGAGGCATCATCACCTTAGACTTCTGCTTGGGTTTCCTCCGCTTAGAATCTGATTTTGTCACAGTTTGCTGTTGGTCAGAGTTTTTGGAGTTTGTATATTCGGCCAGCACTCCGACCACATTCAAACTGACGACCGCCTCTGAAATGCCAGCCATGTTTTGTGCTCTGCACCGATACTCTCCTGCATCTCTATAGGAAATCCCGTTCAGATTGACCACAGACCAGCGGATCCCCACACGAGGAGACTC
Organism: Danio choprae; assembly: GCA_903798125.1. Lineage (NCBI taxonomy): Eukaryota > Metazoa > Chordata > Actinopteri > Cypriniformes > Danionidae > Danio > Danio choprae. The sequence goes on along the minus strand of CAIGQW010000302.1, from coordinate 1,873,964 downwards.
TTGCACATCTGCAGACACGTTTGTAATCATTAAAGCAGATAAAGACACACTTACATGACCGTTTACTAGCTCATACATTGGTGAAACATTAGCACCAGTGTGCTTTGTAAATTATTAAACACAAAGGTTTATAATAAATATGCAATAACTACAAAAGTGTGACAAAGCTCTTATTTTAACTTACAGCCAGAAAGTTTTTTGGGTAATCTTTCAGTATCCAGGCTGCTTTGTGTCTGCTTACAACAACCTTGAAAAATATGTAAGTATATTTATTGGAAACAAAACATCTGACATGACCACTGAAATTACAGTGGTTTAGATAGCATATATGTAATATAAATACATTACACACAATAATTTATGTTCATTTTAATTAACAGAAATGTTCATGTTTGTAAAAGTTATTAACTTTAAAACATTGTTAATTCATGTCAACAATAGCAGTTAACTAATAGCGAATGAAACCTTGCTTTGACATGTCATATTTTAAATGTTCCTTTAAAGAAATCTAATTTAATAAAATATTAAACTGAAAAATCAACAAAAAAACTCAACTAATTATCTTACAAATATCAAATTAAAACACTTGGCATACTCAATATACACTTGAGTAACAGCAACTTGGTGGGTCAGTGTTAATTTAGTATTATATTTATTTTAAGTATTACTAAATATTAGCAAAATACCATGACATAGTATTTTTAACTAGTATAATTTGAGTTCTTTAATAAAAAAAATTTTGTCATGTGATTTTGCCATATTTATGTGTAAATATATATATATATATATATATATATATATATATATTTTACAATTATAAATAATTGCTAATTTATTTAAGTGTCTTAATTACAACAAACCTATTTTATTTATCTTGTGGAGACAATATTTATAATATTTATTTCAGGAAGTTTATGTTTTTTATATTTAAATTTGACTTATTTCAGATTTATTGCACCAAGCTGTGCGGTGGCACAGTGGGTATTGCTGGTTTGAGCCTCGGCTGGGTCAGTTGGCATTTCTGTCTGGAGTTTGCATGTTCTCTCTGTGTTGGCGTGGGTTTCCTCCGGGTGCTCCGGTTTCCCCCACAAGTCCAAAGACATGCGCTATAGGTGAATTGGGTAAGCAACATTTTCCGTAGTATATATGTGTCGAGGCGAGTGTATGGGTGTTTTCCAGTGATGGGTTGCAACTGGAAGGGCATCCGCTGCATTAAAACATATGCTGGTAAGTTGGCGGTTCATTCCACTGTGGTGACCGCTGATAAATAAAGTGACTAATCCGAAAAGAATGAATGAATGCATCAAATCAAAAATGTTTTAAAACTTGTTGAACTTAAGATTTAGAACATATTTTAATTTCAGCTGACAATAACAACGCTGATGTCTATGAAAATACACCAGACAAGCGTTTAAGAAGATACCTTGGTTATAAAGGTTGTGTTTGGCAGATTTGATCCACATGAGTGCTGGCGTCGGGTGTCCTGTGGCCTCACAGCGGAGCAGGATGTTGCTGCCCAGCAGAGCGGTGATCTTTGTGGCAGACGTCACCACATACGGCCTGCGGCAGCGGCTCAGCTCCACATTCTGAAAGGGAACTCCAGCCAGATCCAAAGGTTCACTACATGTCAGGAAGCGGTCCAGCAGCACCAGAGAGCTTTCTGGGCCTCTACTAATGTCAAGCAAAGTGGAAAGCCGACAGTCGCAGACCCAGGGGTTGTCCTGAAGACCTGTGAAAGGAAAGAAATGGGTGACATTGCTTCAGAAAAAAAATATGGACACCATTATAGTATATGTAATGGTTTCAGTTGCTTAAAAGAAATTGTATTGGTTTTAATGGAAACTTTATTGGTCTATATGTCTCTCTACTGGTCATTTTTGTTAAAAGTAAAACTAATAAATCATAAAAGAATGTGTCCCAAAACACATTAGAAACACATATCAAAATATATTGGCTTTGATGGTTATAATTTGATGGTTTGAAATTATTTTATTAAACTAGTTAAAAAAAAGTAAGTAACGTACTACAAAAATTAATAACCCCAGTGCTGGGAAATACACATACACTCTCTCATTCACACACACACATACACTACGGCCAATTTAGTTTATTCAATTCACCTATACTGACTGTGAGGGAAAACAGAGCACCCTGAAGAAACCCACACGAACACGGGAAGAACAAGCAAACTCCACACAGAAATGCCATCTCGACCAGCGACCATCTTGCTATGAGGTGTTAGTGCTAACCAGTGCTTGTTAACTAGTGCTAACCTATGAGTTTATCTCCTCTGTTGAACACAAAATAAGACATTTTGAAAAACGGTGGAAACTAAAAGCCACTGACTTCCATTCCCTATTATGAAACCCAATGGTTAGCTATCCAACCAGCTATGAACCACTTGAGGGTGAATGTTAAGTATGTTGGTGCAAGCTTTGCATTAACTGCAAAGTAGTATTGTTTGCATTTAACTCTTTTTTTCACTCAAGTCCAAAAAAACCTGAAGGGTTAAAAAATAAACCCTTTTTATAAACATAAGTGTTTTGTTTATAATTTGGCATTTCTATCATTGATTTTTCTGATGTGATACTTCAAAATGCACTTTAAAACAGGAAGATGGAAACAGCTATTTAGTCTTCAGAGGTGTTACATAAGCACGGTGAATCAGAGAAGGCTTTAGTTTCCACTGTAGGAACGCAGTGAGCCATCAAAAGACTGAAGACTCTCAGATCACACTGATATCATGCATGTGTTTGTGTAAACCAGTCAGGTTGGGTAAGTATTTCATTACCATGAGACATTAATGACTTGATGGTGTCACTGACGTTGGTAGTGTTTGCGTGTGTGCTAAACAGTTTGGCTGGTATAGTTGTTTGAAGGCCAGTCAGGGTGTGCTACTGGTTTATTGTAAAACATTTTCCATTTGTTAAATAAAAATCATTTAATTAATTATGTGGCAACTGTTGGGGCAGTGTGAACACAACAGTAATTTTCTCACAACATTCTAAATACAACGGCCTACTTGTTTGTTGATGTTCGTTGCCGTTTGCCTGTGTAAAGTGAATTTAAGAAATTAATTAATTCAATAATTTTCCTTCAGCTTAGTCCCTTATTTATCAGGAGTCGGCACAGCGGAATGCACCACCAACTATTCCGGCATCTTTTACACAGCGGATGCCCTTCCAGCCACAACCCAGTACTGGGAATCACCCATACACTCATTCAGACACACACACATACACTAAGGCCAATTTAGTTCATCCAGTTCACCTATACTGCATGTCTTTGGACTGTGGGGGAAACTGGAGCACCCAGAGGAAACCCACACAAACACAGGGAGAACATGCAAACTCCACACAGAAATACCAACTGGCCCAGCCGGGACTCTTGCTGTGAGGCGACAGTGCTAACCACTGTGCCGCCGACTTAAGAAATACTTTTAATCAAAGACAATCCTTTTCTTTGGTTATATTGTTTTCCTAACACCATTCTAAGAAAAGTTTCCACAAGGGCAGTTTGAGTGCTAATTCAGAGCCAGGGCGTAGTTTCAAATTGCTTCTTTGTATTTTGACACCCAAAGCATCCTCTCTGAACAAGGAAAAGTGGTTTCTAAGAACCATGAAAATATTTTTGAAACAGCAGCTGAACACAATGCTAAAAACGCATCTAAACTAATTATGGTGAGCTGCACAAACACATTGGATTCGCTGTGTTTAGATGCTGATGTAGATTAGCAAAATCATAAATAACAATAGCAATGCAATGTTCGCCATTGTTGATGGTATGTTTGTGTTTAGTGCTTGGCTCTGTTGTAGCTCTTAAGCCAATGAAAAAGCAAACTGGTTCTTAGATGGCTAGACCAGCAATAGTTCTAAACTAGCACCCAATGGAAACGGAATATGAACGTTTTACCTAGAACAAAGGAGCGCTGGGTTTGATTGCCATCACCAAACAGCCAGAGAGCCGTCAGGTCATTGGCCAGAGTGCTCAGCCTGTTGCTTGAGAGATCTAGGTAAGTCACATTTTTAAGGTAGCGGGCAGCCAAGGGTGGGATTCGTGCCAGGCGATTATTGTGCAGTCCGAGAGTTCGCAGACGGGGCATATCCCTGAGCCCTTCCCAGGGGAAGGTGGACAGCAGGTTTCCGTCCAGTCGTAACTCATGGAGGGAAGACAGGTTTGTGAAACTCCTTGGGTGCAGGACGGAGATGGAGTTATATGTAAGCCACAAATAAAGCAGCTCTGGCATGGCTGAGAAAGCTCCTCTAAAAATCCTGGAAACAGAAGTGCGTTCTAGACGAAACTTCACTGTGTCACTTGGCAAATCTATTGGAATGGCAGTCAAGGCCGGGTTCTTGCAGAGCACAGTTCTGTCAAAAACACAGATATAAAATATAAATGGATTAATAACATAAAATTATAAATGAATATGAAATTTTATTGCAAAACCTTTCTGACTTGTGTGCAGCTCACCATGCCACATATATTTATATTGTACTACAAACACCTATTCATAATCCCTGTACAAAAGAAATTATAAAAATAAATCAATTTTGTAGCTAGCAGGTGATCTAATAGCTGTAAACTGTTGATAATAAGCTGTACCTTGATATAAGTATACAGTGCTCAGCATATGAGTACACCCTCCACAAATCTCTCATGTAAATTAATACTTTCTATAGGATGCTTTACAATATTTGTGCATATATGTTAGTTTAATCAGTACTGAAGCCAAATCTGGAGCTAATCTAACGAAATAACTTTCAATAATGGTTCAAAAATTTGTAGCCCAAATTTATATGTTAGGGGAAAATATTAAATAAAATAAAAAAAATAGCAAAAATCAAGAGAAACAACAAATATATACAATTTTGTTGAAATGTTGTAGTTTGTAATTTTTTTTGCAATATTTTGCATGAATTTAAATGTATTATCTTTCCATTTCTAGAGATGTTCTGTGACTAAAATATTATTTTAATTAATTATATATGTTTAATACATCTGTTTTGTTCCAATATATATATTTTTGCACCAATATATATGACCCATATTCACTGAGAAATTGATAAAAATATTCATTTTTAAAATGGGGTGTACTCATATGTGCTGAGCACTGTATGTATTTTAATGTTTAGTTGCTGGAAATTAGTTTTTTTCTATCCAATAATTTATTATACACTGTAAAAAGTAACCGATAACTAACACTTTCCGTATTTTCTAATTTACTTTTTTTCTGTTTATTTACAGTTGTGAATTGTATTATGTGATGTTGATCTCTGCTCTGTCTACTTTTGATGATGAAAATTCAACTGTGCATTTTATCAAAGTGACTATTACTAAAGATTTAGTGGTTTAAAACAATATATTGTATAATAAATAATATATAGAGAATTAGGTCTTTAAAATAACAGAGAAAGTACTTGCAGTTTATAACCAGGTTTTAGTATTGTAATTTACAACACCAAACCAGACAATACATCACATCAAACAATTAAAATTGTCAATAAAAGTCACTTTTTCATACTTTTTAACATAAACATTATTGGAGAAAAGAACAAGGTCTCACAACAAAACTAAAAAGCATAAATAAATCATAATAATAAAAACATGAATCTCGTCGGCGCAATAGCCTAGGGGTTAGCGCGCTGACATATGGTGCACTAGCACTTCAGGGCGTCCCGAGTTCGAATCCCGGCTCGAGGACATTTCCCGTCCCTACCCCCTCTCTCTCTCCAACTTCGCTTCCTGTCTGAAATACTGTCCTATCTACTTAATAAAGGCAAAAAGGCCAAAAATAAATCTTTAAAAAAAAAACAACAAAAAAAACATGAATCTCAAAATATGGAAAATTGTTAATTTACAGGCTTTATTTAGTGTACTCTTAAAAATAAAGACTCCAAAAGAATGGATTTGCATTGGTTTTTACACAGAAAATTAATTTTGGGTTCCCTATAAAATCTTTCAGTGAGCAGTTCTTATGAGAACATTTAAGTGTGTAAGAAAATGTAAATAATTTAGAACCATTACTTTTAACACACACATTTTTCTGTAATCATGAACAAAACACTCTCTGCTAGAATACAAGAAAACAAGACAGTTGAGGAGAAAGTGTGGATTGAAAAACTCGTGAGCAAAGAATTGACTAGACAAAAGAGATTACAGAAAAACCCATTTGTACCTCAGTCCTTTGGCATCGCTGTGACCCTGGAGCACACACATGCACAGAGAAGGACATGCTGGACTCTGAGCACTGACCACCAATGCCAAGCACAACGAGAGATCTGCATACAGAAGTGGACGCATTGCTCTGAGACGCACATGAAGTATCTCAAACACTGCTGTCCCGGGAAAGAAGTGACACGCTCTGTCTGAGCAGGAGTGTGACATTCTCAAACACCACTGTAGATTAAGACAAACACTAAAAGGATTAGTTCAGATTACTCTGGTGTGGGGCAGATCAACACCTAGTCAAGTGTAGTAAAAAGAAACTCACCCTAATTCTGATGCTACACAATAGGAATGGAAATTAAATGGAAGACAGATTCAATTGAATTCAAGTACTATGTTTTGTAATATATTAAGAACAATTTGTTGCATAACACCATTTTGAACGTGGGTTTCAAAACAGTTAAAATTCTAATGGTTATCTTTCAAATCCATAGACTGTAAAAACAAAAAGATGCCTAACATATCTCTACTTCCATCGAAGAAAAGTGAGACCAAAATGTCCCAGGTATGGCTACTGTCATCTTGTGCCGATGACATCATTTGGAGCCAGAGTAAGCTCTGTGGTAATATGGAGACAGTATTAATGTCCAACCCACTGGTAACAATCTAATATCATAAACATACTATCATGACATCACACACCTCATTTTTATAGGATCAAATCGCATTAAAATACATACCAAAAAATTAAGAAGACAGGTTGCCGTGTGGGTGCAAATCCACATTTGTATAACATGATGAGCAGACAAGACATCTCCATCTCAGTTGTAAACAGTGTTCATGTGTTTACACCGGTGTATGTCATTTTCTGACAGCAATCTGCAAGATCATCATAAATGCGCTAAGGATTGTTTACTGAAGCAAAAAGAAAGAAAGAAAACACATGTTGAATTACATTGTTTAACGATTTTGTAAAAGTAAAGTTTGTAGATTCATTTGAATTTATATACAAAATACAGGTCAACCTGCTAACATTATGGCTTGCCAACTCATAGATACAAAGATACTTTTCATGATCCAGGAGAACTTGAACACAGCAAAAGTATAGTTTTGCCTATATACTACATATTTGTGTTTTTAAACAATTTTTCCGGGTTCCTCCAGAAATGCAAAAAAGTGCGGGAAATCGTAATACTCGGTGTGGAAGGACGGTGAGCGGATCAGGAGAAGTCATTCCACTCATTTACGGAGCTCCAGTCCAGCTTTTGGTCTGCGTTGCCTGGTGACTTTTTGATGCCTTGGCTTGTTTTGGAACTATTTTCTTTGGAGGAGGGAAATATATATGAACTAACTTTGTCTGGTAAATATATATAGCTTCAATAAGGAAAACTGAATACATAACAGAGAGGTAAATAAAGTCTCCATTTTGCATTGATTCGCAGGGTTGGTGTTGGAGTCCCTCCCTCTGATCTCAGATGACTGCAGCAGCAGACAGCAGCGGCTCTCTCTCTCTGACCGACAGCAGCAGAAGCATGGCGGCGGTGGAGACACGGGAGTGCGAAACGGAAGGCTGCCACAGCGAAGCCAAGCTCCAGTGTCCCACCTGCATCAAACTTGGGATTCAAGGCTCCTACTTTTGCTCTCAGGTGAAGCTCTGACACCCTTTGCATTAAGAAAAAAATTAAGCGACGCTCTCGGGTTTTGTAGCGCATGTCACGCTGCCGGCCTACGAGCTCAGCATTAGCTTGCTAGCTGTCCTTACACCACAAACACGCGCTTTAAACTTTACTTTGAGCATTGACGTCTGTATCAAAGTTTTACACTTAACGACAGATTTGCCAGAGATGTTTAACTTTAAACGCGGAGTGAAAATCTGAGCTTGCGAGCTGTTTCTCTGCTCGGCGTGCTTTAAATGAGTTCGGCTCAGCGTGGCTCGATGGCTGTTCAGTCAATTAATACATCAACCAGACAGTTATTAAATTTATAATTGCGAATGTTTTATGATAACCGGATGCATAAATCTGTGCAGGGGAGTGTAGAACTTGACCCCCTGCCTCTGTTCATTCTGTGATTTTTATGGTCACTCCTAGCATAGAGGCTGCGTTTTAAAATCTTGTGAGCTGCCTAACTAGACATCATTGTGGGCATCGTGTGTGTGTTTTGTTTGTTTGTTTTTAGCTAAATGGACATTTTGAGTAGATTGGTGGGTGTGCACTCCTAGTCAAGGCTGCGTTTTAACTTCTAGCGAGCTGCCTATCTAGACAGCTTTGTGCGCATCATGTGTGCGTTGTGAGCGACATGGGCATGGCAGTAAAATTGCTGTCTAAATTGGCAGCTCGCTATTTTTTGAGACAGATGCTAAGAGTGCCCAGCAAAGGCCAGCTATTGGGCATTATGTGTTTTGGGGAGTGTGCTCAAAATGCTGCCTTGGTAGAGCTCTCCTGACATGTCAAGACACCTCCTCAGACTGTAGCACCTGTTGCAGGGCAGATCTGCTCTCATGCTCATGGAGTTGAGAGGCTGATATGATGTCAGGGCATGATGACATTTTCACAGATTGTATCTCATTCACTTTTGTCTTTATTAGAAGCAGCACTGTAGCTCGCCCTCATCTTGTGCCAAACCTCTATGGTGTTCTGTCCTATGTGGAACGCTTGTTTCTTCACTATAATCACATGTAAACATTGTGTTTGGCAGTAAAAAAAAGTAACATTATATTACATTGGCATTAAATGTTTTCAACAGGTTACATGCATTCATATTTGATTAAAGGCCCAAGAAAGGAGTTGACAGCGACGCCTGTCCTCTTATATTTTCTATGCAGACAGAAAGTTACTCTTATCTTTTGTAAAATAGTTTTCACTTTAAAACAAAAGAAGATAATTGTTTGCATTTCAAGGAGACTTTTTGGATCAAAATGTATATGCTTTAGAGTATTTATTGTAAGATCATCATGTGCCTTCAAAATATTTAAGTATGTTTGAGCATTTTTATTTTATTTTATGGGTTGGATGTTGTGACATAATTTCTCATTTTGTTCTGCTGTGTTGTACATTATAATGTTTGTACTATTTTAAATGAATCCACCTTTGGTTTGTAAAATATTATATTGTTAATAAAAAGAACCATTTTAGACAACAGAACTCCTCAAAAACAGCAGTGTAATTTTGTACGCTAACATATAGATGCCTCAAGCTAATTTCAGGGGCTCTTTTTAAGACATGACGTTTGAGTAACAACTTGTATGTTTTCAGGAATGCTTCAAAGGCAGCTGGGCCACCCACAAACTGCTCCACAAAAAAGCAAGTATGTGTGCTTTATTTGCTCTCAGTAATGAATGGTGTTCAGTTTTACATTTGCATTTTGTATGCACTATACAAATCATGTCTTGCATAATATCATAATTAATATCTGCCATCTTGTCTGCAGAGGAAGACAAAACAAATGATGAGGGAAAGAACTGTGTGGAGAAAGAAATCAACACAGACCCATGGCCCGGGTACAGATACACTGGTAAACTGCGACCCTACTATCCACTGGTAAGGACACGGCACAAAAGCACTGACGGCATTAATAGATCATTAACATAAAATGTTATTAGAGATTTTCCCAGTACTGGGTTGTGGCTGGAAAGGCATCCCCTGTGCAAAACGTATGCTGGAATAGTTTGCGGTTCATTCTGCTGTGGCGACCTCTGAAATAGAGACTAAGCCGAAGGAAATGGATGAATGAATTATTAGAGATGCACTGATTGACCAACAACAAGCAGGAACGATACACTGGGGGTTTATGTTCCAAAGTCTGAAGCGAGAGTTAATGTCTATGCTTAAAGAGCACCTATTATACATTATAAAATGTCATTTTTGTTTTTGGGGGTCTCCAATTGCTAGCTGATATGCATGCAAAGTCAAAAAACACTTTTATTGTCTTTATAATATGCATTTATTTTAACCTAATTATCCCAAATGAATTGTTCAGCAATTCATTTATTTCAGAAATGTGTTTAAATTGATAAAGGAAGCGGCACGTGTCGCATTTTCCATGCTGTTTTAGACTCGATATGTGAATGGCCCCATAAAGAGTTAACCAGAGAGATACAGTACAAGCCACACGGAGCAATTTATAACACATAATTAAATGCATTTTTTGCAAGCAAGAGAAAACAAGGGGGCAACCATTTTAAACCCACTGGTTGTGATCCGTAGGAAGAAGAAACTGGTCCATAAGAACTGTGTACTGACAAAACCCCTGTCAAGGTCTGACAAAGTCCCATACATTAATAGTCTTTGGTGCTGATCCTTCCTTTAATAGCAAACAACCGGCGAATCCAACGTTGCAGGATAGGTTATTATATTAACCAGCAGAAAAATGACAAGAACACATAGAGCACAAGGTTGGCTTGGCCATATGTTTTTGCGCGATTGACGCTCTTTACGCGCAAATCTCTCGAGTTGGAAAATCTGAAGTTCAGCTGACGTTTGCGCCACATTAACCAATCAGGAACTTTCTCTTGTAGGGGAGGGATTTATGATGTTGCGCCATGATTTTGTGCCTGTTGTTGGTGTCCCGGGGGAAAATTCTCCTGCTGAGAACAGTTCATCAAACTGGGCTCGGCTCAGTCGGAATCTGAAAGCTTCCATCATCTAAGTATAGTTTCTGGAGATGTTTATGAGCTCACAGAGCTAGTATGGAGTTAGAAATCTAACTCCATAATATGGGTGCACCTCAGAATGGATCTAGTGGACTCGGGCACGGCTCCAAATGAATCGACGCTGTTTTTCAGTCTTCCTAGCACATAAACACAGCTATTCTCTCAATAATATCCATGTTAGTCATTTAGCAACAAAGCCAGAGTCACCGGGCAGACAGAAGCCCCGCCCATGACGCGAATCCGCGTCTGTTGTGAAGCGAGTAAACTCAAAATGTTGACATGTCTACGTGCGAATAGCGCAATTTATTTGTGCGTTCCACGTCTGGTGTGAACACAGCGTTAGACTCTCCAGAAAACCATAAAGCACTTTGTATTTAATTTTTATTGCTCTGTCGTATTTGTTTGTAAGTTATTATATTTTATGCAGTTGCACTTTATGCAAAGACTTGATCATCTCAATTGAGCTAAATGAATGAAATCTTTCCAAACAGAGCTATTCAAATCAAGTGGTAAAATTATATTCATATCGCAATATATATTGCAGCAAAACAAAATATTGATTTTTTTTATAATATCGTGCAGCCCTACTTTCAGATGTAAAACTCAGCTGGATGTTTTCATTTACTTAGAGCTGTATTACACACTGCATGGAAGGTAATTTCCTAAAACCTATTTATAAGAAAAAAACAGGTGCACATTTATACTGAATGAAAGTTATGTACTTTATTTTATGTGTGGATTGAAGTAGTAATGTTGGGCTATTTGAAAAACTCACTGGTGCCTTTTTAAACAGAGCATCACAACACATAGATTTGTTTTGAGTGAAATATTGCAAGAAAGTCCTACATATTATTGTGTGGGGATTTAAGGTGTTTATGGGTGAAATCTACTGTTTTCATAAATGTGTAGATGTTATTTTCTTCCTAGATATTGTTTACATGAGTAACCAAGCAAATGATATAGGTGCCACCTACTGGAAGGGAGTGAATTAGCATTTTTATCCAGTATGTCTACTGTTTTAGATTTGCACAGGCATGTTTTATGTAGCATAAATTCACAAAGTGAATAATTTGATAATTTTAAAATTTTAAAATGTTGCATTATTGTGTGGATCATGATTGAAACCACTGCAGATAGTTCTGCCTGTGATCAAGCAAATGTACATTTTGCTCACATATTCCTATCTTTTAATAAATAAATGAATGAATGCTAAAAAAGGAAATTGGTATCAGAATCTGCCATTTGGCTCGTAATTCATCTGAATCAGTGATGGAAAAATGAATATCGGTGCATCACTAAGCATTACCATAACAGCACACTTGCCAATATTACTGTAGAAAGAAAGAAATTTATGCAGTCAATCATTTAGTTGGTTGCAATGATTTTTCTTGGTTGTTTTCAGACTCCCATGCGGCTTGTTCCAAGTAACATCCAGAGACCAGACTATGCAGATCATCCTTTGGGTAAGATTGCACAAAGCTTCACGCACAAGTAGGACCTCGTTCTGTAAATTATGCATGCCACTGCTCCAATTGACCTCTCTCACCTGGACTAACTTTCTTGGCTCATGCCCTTTTTCTGAGTCATTGCGCTTTTGCAGCAGACTGCCTTGTCTGTTGGGCGCGCCTGTGTAAAATGTAATCTTTTGACCCTTGCATCAAGCCACTCACAAGCTTTTAAACTAATGGTAGCAATCTCATCAGCTAAAGTGGCCTTTGATTTTGAGTGTTTGTTGCAAAAGAGCACATCAACTGACAAGATTACACCACAGTTTAGTGTACACACATCAAGATGTACAAGAATACTGTTTACAGAAAACTCAAGCTCATTTTGTTTACTTTATTATTTTGAGCGTAAGGAATTTATAATTGTATATTTGTGATTATGAACGGAGACAGTGAGTCCAAATGCAAATCAAACCCTTTAAAAAGTAAATAAAAGTTAATCACTAACCTGCTAGTATATATACATTTTCTGTGAACTATAAAAATATGAAGTGCTTTTAAAGAGCAGTGTTGGACCCTATGAAATGGTTTTTGTTTGTTTGTTTTTTTTCTTCTAAATTTAAAGTTATAATAATCTGGACTAAAGATGCACCAAATTTTTGCCCACTGAAAATTATTGTCCGATAATGGCATTTAATGGTGTGAAGTGCTGTTCTGCACAATGAAACCCATTTATTTCAATGGCAGCACAAAGATGGTTTTGTTATTGCACTAACCAAAGGGCAAGAGCAGTGGAGCACTGTTGACTAGCTTATGCACACACTGTTGTCAAAGTTCAAAATAGCTTTATATTCCGCTCATGTACACATTATATAATTATCTATCTATCTTTTTTTAAAGCACTATAATTTAAGTTATTGAGTTAAACTTAAAAACTTTTGGGGCCAGGACACACCAAGCTAATGGTCAGCCATTGAGATTCTTCGGTCAAACTAGTTGGTTTGGGCTCATTGAGTAGCTTGTTGGCCAGATTCAGCATGTTGATTTGGCATTGGCTGAAGACTGTGATGTAGTAAATTGACGTAGCAAGTAAAGAGTTCAAGCCAAGAAAGACCACAAAGACATTTATTACACAATTACTGGCTGTAATTTTAGACTGTCTGACATGTTTGCACGAGTGAATCCATTCGTGTTGAGTGACAATTACTTTGATAATGGTACTAAATGCTGCTTTGTTAACAGACTACTGCCACCCGCAGAGTGGAATTACATGTCCTTCTTCACAGGCCCAGAACGTGGTCCTTGTTTCAGTTGGCTTTCATCCGTTTGGTGTGTTCACTTACAGCTTTTTGGTCTAGACACGATCCAATGTGAGGCAAAAACAAAGTTGGGTTTTGTCAGTTTTTTTACCCCTATCCCTTCCCCTTGGCCCTTGAAATGGAGTGTGAAGGGGAAGGGCTTTAAATTTACCCCTAAGAAATAGGACACCGCTACAACTCCCGTGCACGTCATCATACGTTGCCGCAAGCTCATATGAGATCAATGATGGTAACTGCTGTAGTTATTCCAGTTGCATTATTTTTTTGTTATTTATCTTCAGGAAATCACATAAGGTACACCATACACCATAGCCATATTCATCTATGTAAACAAGAAAACAACATTAACATTATTCCCAGCCATTAGACTTTTCTGACAGGGTATTGGAGTGTCATCGAGTGACAGATGTGTAAGTATGTTGTGGGACTACTATACAGGAGTTATTATGTATTATAGATAGCCAAATTTAGTGGGTTTTTATTCATCTTTTTTTTAGAGCATGGACACAAATCACAAACGCCATTATGAATGTTAAAATATATTCTCTATAGAGAGAATTGGGACAGTAAGGGGAAGGGGTAGAATTGAGATTGGGCCTTGGTGTGTCCCAGCCCTTACAAATGACTTATTTATTATTTTGTAAAATAATATATTCCAAAGCAGTTTCAGTTTTGGCCCAGAATATTAATTTCAGTCCATTTCTAATCTGGACTGCATTTTATTGTTTAAAATGCAGTCCAGATTAGAAGTGGACTGAAATTGTTCTTTTTGTAATCAAACACAGCTGTCTAGTTAGATAAAACCACAAAACCTATTCATCAATTTAGAAGCAGTTTAAAGGTTTGACAAAGTGTGTTTTAAATGTCTTTTTAAAAAATGTTATTCCTGTTAAATTAAAACATGGAGGAATGTTTTTTTTTTATTTTTTATTAAGAACTAATAATTATTATTGTTATTATTTAAATAACTTATAAAAAATACATTTTGCTGTACAGTTGACATTTATTTCTGTCATTACTATTTCTTTACGTCTGTCACTATTTCTTCAACTTTTATATTGACTTGTTGTGAAGATTGACTGGTTTCTGTCTTTATATTATTACTCCCCCCCCCCCCCCCCAAATTAAATCCAATGCTCAAAAAGACTGCCAGAGCAGCTATGGAGATGAAGCTTATGTCTTTACAATGATAAGGCAAATGCTTGAGCATGTGTGTAGTAAATTAAAACTGCACTACACAGAACATGCACACTTTACACTTAAATTAGATTTAATATTCACACAACTAGTCCATGTTGGAAATTGATTAGGTCAATAGTTTATTTTCCAGATTTTTAACAACAAAAAAATCCAAAATGTTGTGACATTCCTTTTTATACAGCTAATTACATTTTTATTGGATTCTGTGATTGTCTGCATTTTCATCTTAATGGAAATTACAGGCCATAGAACTGGTATTATTTACTTGCACATAATGCACATCCCATGCTTCTATTTTATTGATACCTAATATGATGAAAGTTGGCCAGATCCTTTTAAGAGCCAATGAAAGTGATGATAGTACTCATCAATACAACTGAACTGAGAACACACACACACACACACACACACACACACACACACACACACAATTTCATAAAAACATCTCTCATGAATTACCGTTTGGTGAATAAATGCTCATTTGTTCTTCATTAACGGATGCTGCAGAGTCTTCCCGTAAGTAACCATTATGGTGGTGATTAGTTTGTTATTAGGCTCCTGTAGTTACTGCCTCTTTTTCCTCTGTTATTAGCTCATCCTAGATTCTCCGGCCCCCGGCTTTCAAACAGCACAATAGTGATGTATTGAAAAAGCCTAAATGTCTTCAAAAGCATCCAATGGTTAGGCTAGCAATGTGGGGGGAATTTTATTGTGCGAGCGTGTGTATGTGATGGTCCTGAAGTCACCTTATACACGTTACCATTGACCTCGGTGTGTGTGTTTATGTATGTGTGTGTGGGGTGGGCTGCTGCAGTGTGTGTCTGAAGCTCTTCTCTCGCTCTCTGCAGCTGCAGAGGTTGGGTTGTTGGCAGGTATGAAGCCCCGCCGCTCCCCATGTGTGTCCAGCCGGTGCTGTCTTTTGTTTTAACAGTTTTACAGGGAGCGGTTCGCTCCACAGAGGGAGTGTGGGTGTAGTTTTGTGAGAGAGAGTGTGTCTGTGTAGTAGCATGGCCCTGTTCGTTTCTGCATGGCTCATATCGTTATTCAGCAGGGACTAGAGATGGGCGATATGACCAAACCAATTATTATTGTTAGGGCTCAACACTAAGGATTTTTTTTTTAAGCTGGCTGGCCTGCGTCAGTGGGTCAATTATTTATTTATTTATTTTTTTACGCTGGAGATGGCTTAAATTTCACTTACCAAAATTTCCTTTGTTTTGACTCATGTAAACTTGTATAGGACTGGTCCCTCCAGTTGTTTTTGACTTTACTTTGCATTTATTTGTCCGACGTGTAAGAGAAGTCTGGAGCCAGGCTGTACTAAAATGGATCAGATCCTGTAATGAATTGGATTTAAAACCTTGCTGTTTTCAGGGAACCTGTGATATTAGTAGGTGGATAGCAGGGTCAAAAATAAATCTTTACATAAAAAGGGCAGTATTTCCCCTTTCTATTGATTTCTAGTGGATTTTTGTTTTATCAGGGCAGTTTTTATAATCACCTTTCTAATTGTATTTTTGTGTTGTCTTTAATTTAAATATTTAAATTTCAGTCATTACTTCAACTCATCGTAAAACTATTAATCAAAGCTATAGTATTAAAACAATATTGACAAACTGTTTAAAACTTGATATAAATTATACATTTTAAAAAGTTGCAAATATTAACTTTCCACTCTTGCTGAGAGTGGGTTTTGCAATTGCAAGCAGGAATATTTTAGTTCATTACTGTTTACGTTGGAGTACGATCAACTTTTGTGACTAGCAGTGCCCCGATCAACCATCTCAGGCCTTTTTCGTGCCAGCAATCCTTACTGTTGAGCCCTGAGCATAGTCATTTTTACTGGGAATTCAATAGAAAATGTAAATGGAGTAAACTTTGCATTGCATTACTCTCCTTAATACTTATTTTGGACACACATTATTGTGTATGTTCACTTCGCTCTTAATTTTTTTGCTCTCTTGTGAAAGCAGTTGTACCCATTGCATCCACCATGATGCAAATGGTATGACAGAGGGCTAGTTCACCCAAAAATGATCAATTACTCACCATTTACTTACCCGATTTGTTTCAAACCTTTTATGGGACCTTTTTTTTCTGTTAAACACAAGAAATACAATATTTTGAAGAATGTTACTAACTGGGTAGCCATTGACATTTTATTGGTTTACTGGCTACTGGTTTCAGACACTCTTCTGCGTTCAATTGAAAAAAGAAAGGTTTGTAAATGTTGGTGGGTGAGTAAATGATGACCAAATTTTCATTTTTGGGTGAACTATCATTTTAATCTATATTTATATCAGTACACAATGAATAGTCATACCGCCCAGCCCTAGCAGGAACTGTTCGTGATCACGTCATTGCCGAACTGTCATGTCCTAGACCTCACTGGATCAGCGATCGTGTGTGTGTGTGTGTGTGTGTTCGTCTCTAAGAAGTGGTTGTGTTGTCTTCATTAGCTGACTGGAGATCGTGCTGTTGAGATTCTGTTGTGATTAAGGTCAGTAGGCAGAGTTAGTCAATATATTTGAGTGATAGTGAGATGCTTTTGTGGGTAGATGGGTATCGGTGTATTTTTCTGCTCACCAATTCACCACCTCATCATCGCCTGCAGGGATGTCGGAGTCAGAGCAGACCATGAAAGGGACCTCTCAGATTAAGATCCTCAACGCTGAAGAGATTGAGGGCATGAGAGTTGTCTGCAAGGTAAACAAATATCACAATATGATATTCTATGATAACTTTGTTTGCAGAAGGACAAAAACTGAAATGTAAGAGTTTTGGCAGTGTTGTGTGAGTCAAGGATATGTGAAGTACAATAAAAACCTTATAATTGTGAGCAAGAATATGGAAAGTTGGTGAACTAGTTTAACTTGAACAATATTATGTCTTTTAAGAATGTAGAATAAAATTAAGGTACTAGATCAGAGTCTTTGTTCCTTGAATCATGTCTCCATTACCAAAAAATTATTTTTCAAATGGTTTCATTTTGTGATAATCAGCTTGAAGATTAGAGAATGTTTGACTGTAGACAATTGAAGTAGGAAGAAGACTGAATTCTGATGCACAGATTGACTGTTTTTCTGCCTATATTTGAGTTGTTGTTTGCTCTTTGTTCTGTAATTTATGTGTAGGAGAGCCTTAGAAAACAACACTTGATTGCTTAAGAAAAATTCACACTTTTTGTGCGTGTGTGTTAATCAGCTACTGTCAACCTGTTAAATCTGTTGTGAGCCGAAGCAGACAGTAGAGGATTGGTTTGTTAAAAAATGAAGATGTTGTGTCTTTCAGCTGGCTCGAGAAGTACTTGATATTGCTGCCATGATGGTGAAACCTGGAGTGACGACGGAGGAGATCGACCATGCTGTGCATTTGGTAAAACTACAGTCTTTCTTTTTTCACTAGAAAGAAATATGTAAGGTCTATTTCTATTGGAATATATAAAATCCACGAGAACAGCTTTAGGGGTGGTTCACATATCGTGTTTAAAAGTGTGTGGAAAGCAAGAGCCCTTCGCTGCCTTCACCAATTTCAGCACGCTTTGTACTCGCCCTCCTCTGTTGTCTGACATTGCAAGGCGACCATCAGTGGTTTTCTCAGAGGATGACAAGCTGAATAAACATCGCTGCAGCTCTGATACAAGTTTTATTTATGGAGAAAATTAAAAAGCACTGCAGTGTTCTGTGTTTGTCTGAGGTAATTAGTCTACTGAAATTTGTAAATACCATACAAAGTATGAAGCTGATCGGTCAGTTCTTGTCACGTGACTCACGGTGCACTCGCATTCTGAAAAGTTGAGATGTTTTCAACTGGGTGTGGCTGGAAAACGTGCAAGCCACGCGCCTCTATTGGAAATAACAAACTTGCATGTGGAAAAGACGCGGTAGGTGAATGGCCCCTTATATATTTTTTTAATTTGTGTATGAAATGTTTCCAGCAATTCTTAAATTCAGAGAATATTAACTTTTTTGCAGAAAGTGTTAAGCATTTTGACTATTAAAGATGCCATAGAATTTATTAAACATTGTTTATAAGTGTTCATTGATATCTACGAAGGTAGAATATGTAAATGTTGATGTTACTGGCTGATTTTTATTTTTTTTTATTACATTTTTTTCTTTCTCTCTCCATGTTAAGGCGTGTACAGCGAGGAACTGCTACCCCTCACCTCTAAACTACTACAACTTTCCCAAATCCTGTTGTACCTCAGTCAATGAGGTCATCTGTCATGGGATTCCTGACCGTCGTCACCTCCAGGAGGGGGACATATTGAACAGTAGGTATTATCACACACACATAATTCAGGAGATCTTATATTTGCTATTTCATTGGATGTCTTCTTAAAATTGGTCATTTACTGCCTATTTTTGATCATCTTCTGTGTAGATTGAGCTTTGGCCATTACGTATTAAAGTGACATATTCCAGAACCTGTTTTTTTTTTTTTTTTTTTTTTTTAGGTTTTTTTGCAGACTGGCTTCAATATACAGTAATGTTTTGAGTATTAATACTTTGATGTCAAAAGATCAATGGAATTTAAATTTCTCAGTTCATGGACCCTTTAAATGGATACACACCTTCTTAATCTAAATTGTTTTGTTTATTTGTACAGATTTTAGCTAGAGATTCACTGGACAATAGAGATCAGGCCCTGACATTTTCCACTTTTCTGTAAACTGAAACAAAAAAATTGGTCCTCAGTTTAGGCCATTTCCTAAATACCACATTCATAAAGCTGTTTATGATACCATTATCGAAGGTAAAGAAACAACATATGAGCAGTGACATGTAGAATTCCAAATTTACATTAAACAGACCTTAGGCCAAAATCCAGATTCAGACAGAATCTCCAGCCTTTTTATCAGCCTTGTTTATCTTTTCTGCACAGATTGTGGAAGTACTTTTGACATATTTGTTATTTGGATGATACTACATCCATAATAGTAGCTAAAAGCATAATCAAGTCATTTTATGCCAGCTTGTGTAATTTTCAGTTTTGTGTAACACATGCAGACAATATTCAGACTTCAGTTAAATTGCACTTAATGCTACATATTGCTCGGTCAATCATATATAATCTTTTTCCTCCACAGTTGACATAACGGTTTACCACAATGGTTACCATGGAGATCTGAATGAAACCTTTTTTGTGGGTGAAGTGGACGAGGGAGCCAAGAGATTGGTTCAGACCACATATGAATGTCTTATGCAAGCCATTGACTCTGGTGAGAATGAATGTACATGTAAACACACTAAACAATTCAATCCTGCGTGATGAGCTTTTGACGTCTTATGTAATATATAGTATTTGATGTGATGTGACATACTCTAATGACCTTTAGAGGGCTGGCTTGCACAGCAGGGTCTGTGTTTTGACCCGAGGATGTTTTTTTTGTGTTTGTATTTCTAGTGAAGCCTGGTATCCGCTATCGTGAGCTGGGTAATATCATCCAGAAGCATGCGCAGGCTAATGGTTTCTCTGTGGTACGAAGCTACTGTGGCCACGGCATTCACAAACTGTTCCACACAGCACCAAATGTACCGCATTATGCCAGTGAGTGACATCTAATTATGAAGACATTGAATGATACAAGTGTTGCACACTGTGTAATCTGTGTAATCTGACCCGGGGAGGTTGCAAACACTCTAAACGTGTATTGTCCTTTCATCTATTTCTGTAGAAAATAAAGCAGTAGGGGTGATGAAACCTGGTCATGTGTTTACCATTGAGCCCATGATCTGCGAAGGTAAGAGGAAAAAAAATAAATCATAATTTTGTTTATCCCAATTGCACAGTTGTTGTTCAGGGTTGTCCAAAAAAGTGTGTTAAATAGGGATGTCAAATGTTGTTGACTTTCTAATACTATTATTTATAGGCAGTACAGTGTTTTTGGAATAAATGAATACTTTGTTTATCAAGGAAGAAGTAAATAATTAAAAATAACATTAAAAACTTTATTATGTCAAAAGGTTTTTCTAACAATACTATTTATTTTTTTAAATTTTGTTAATCAGAAATTCCTAGAAAAATGTCATCATAGTTTTTGTGAAAAAAAGGCTACACTTTCTCAAGCAGCTAACAGAATATTAAAATGATTATATAATTTTAAAGACCGTCAAGATGCAGAAAATTCAGCTTTAACATTATATTGTTACGATTAAAATATACAGTGCCTATAGAAACTCATCATACCTGTTTGAAATAATTACTTTATTTGTCATACAGCAATCTGAAATCACATTCCAAATAACTTTTCCAGCCTTTGAAGTGTTTTTGTAGCCTTCTCCTAACCCGTGCCTTTTCTACTTTATCCCAAAGAGCTTTATATATATATATACATATTTTTCTGAATGCTCAGTATATTATTGTGTATACCTTACAATTACACACATGCAGTTTTCTGTCCTTATAATATTTACCAATATTTAAAAAAAAAAATTAGACTAAAGGACTAAAGTATGCTTCAGTTTTACCATGTACACGAGGGTGACTGCACAGTGCATGACATGAGTTTTGTCGTCAGCAACTTTTGATGTTTTGATGTGAAAACTGGATAAATATACAGTTTCCCACTGTTTGCACATGCTGTCCTTTTCCATTGCTTATTTTCTTTATTTTAAAGGAAGTTAATATTTATTTCGGGGCCTAAGAAACGAGATCTTTGTGTCGTGGTGCATACATTTATCAAGCAATAAAACTGCCCTTTCTCATGGCCAAAACAAGCTGTCTGTGGCTAAGAGTATGAACTGAGGAATTAAGGGATATTGTTCTGCTCCACAGATTCGAAGTGTTTTTGAATATCTCAGCAGTCAATAAATGTGTTAAATAATGCTTAATGGAAACAGCAAGATGAGCATATATTTTGAAAATACGCATTGAAAAAACACAGGTCTGAGTTGGATAATGTTATCTGATTAGAAAAAATATGCATAAATTATGATGGAAACACATTTACCAAATAAATTCCAGCTTGGGCATCAAAAATTCATGTCATTTTGTTTTATCAGATCATGTGACGACAAAATTGGCATGATGGGACGACAATAATGGACAAATCAGACTGAACACACTTCACAAAATCCAAAATGTTGTTTTGGTCTTTTTAAAATCCCTCAGCCAAAGTCTGTCATTAAAGTGGTTTGGTATTATTAGCTCCCAGAACTGTCCTGAGCAGTTGCGCACCCAAAGAGTGGTCAATGCAGTTATGACTGCATTCTGAGGTGTAAGTAATTTATAACATAAGATAAAGGCCCACATTGACTTCTTTTAGATATTTGGCTCCAATTTATCAGGAAGTGACTATTTTGTTCTCATAGGCCCTGTTTACACTGTCAACTGAGGAGGGTAAGGGCCGTCATCTCAGCTTGCGCCTATGGTTTATGTATGGTGTCCTCCACCATTCAGAGGAATTTGTGGGTATTAGAGAGATCTGGGTCTGCTGGGAGCAAATTGTGGCAACTGACCACTTTCCTCCTCCATTGTTGTTTACCGTGTCGGCGTCTCCACACACGCTCTTCCTTTTACGTTATTAAATTGCGGAGAAGTACCACATTGTCGCAAGTTAAATGACGTACAAAACGGAATTCCTCAATAAATCTGCCTGTTTACATGATAGTCGCATTGTCACATATCCGATTTATATCTGATTTATTTTCACATATGAAGGAGAAACCGATCTCTGAATATCTGAATGCATGCTTTTTTTTTCGTGTTTACACTGTCATAGAACAGATCCGATCTGTCGCATATGATCAAAAAATCAGAATTGGGTCACATTTAACTGGCAGGGTAAACGGGGCCTTTGACTCATTGGATGGAAAGTGTTTTATTCATGAATGTTTAATGCCGTATTCCAGTTTTACAGACAAGTTTGATTTAAATCTTTGGATGGAAACAGCTATTGATGACTCTTCATTCTACAAAAACAATAGCTTCTGTGCATCATACACCACAACATTGCATATGTGCAGTATATTATAGTTTTGGTTTTCAATACGATAAAATGTTGACATGTCTTCTCGATTAGTTCAGAAAAGGTCTGCATGACCAGATCCAATCCAACCGAGACTGCATTCATATCGAGCTCATTTGAATCGATTGATGTTTACATCCTTTTCAGTGTGAACTCTCAACAAATTATTTGGTTGTATCTAAAAGTAGCTACAGTCAGAGTTGAAACGGATGTAAAACAATAAGCAGGTGAAGGAAAAAAAACAGACGTCAATGTTGATGCGCACTTGTGTGAGAATCTAAACTTTTAAACATACAAAGACAAAAATCAAATGGATTATACTTGGAATGAATGTGCGTGCATTAAACTACTTGGGGCTTACATGTAATTAAATATCCCAATCAATTGATAGCCTAATATCTTTGTGCAGGTGGCTGGCAGGATGAGACGTGGCCAGATGGTTGGACTGCAGTCACTCGTGATGGCAAGCGCTCAGCCCAGTTTGAGCATACACTCCTCGTGACAGAGACTGGCTGTGAAATCCTCACCCGTAGGCTGGAGGATAATGGCCATGCTCACTTCCTGTCCCAAATGTAGGATGTTGGGTGGTCACATCAGCCCTATTCTGCAGTGGAGGATACAACCGCTCCGCCCCATATCACCGATTAGCCAATCACACAGTGGTTCTCTATTGGGCAGGAGATGATTGGCCACGTGGCCGCGTCAGTGGATTTGGGCAGGAGATGGAGATTTATTAACTTCTGAATGTGTCACCTGACTGTCACATTAATCAGCTTGGATCTGAGTCAATTCAAAGGCACTGGGCTTAAACCGTGCCACCACACTCTGTCTGTGAGGCAGAAGTATCTGTGTGAGTGTGTTTGTGAGAGCGCATCGGCTGTATGAGGTCTGCTTCAGTGTGTTTGTACACCTGGCTCGTTGCAACGTATTGTGTCTGTTTTGTAAGTCATTGTTGATGGTTTTTGGGATGCAGTGTGTGTGTGAGTGTGAGAGAGAGAGATAAAACACTGTGGAGTCTCTCTAAACCTTTATCAAATTTTGATTGATATATGAAAACTCTTCACAGCTGAAATAGTGCCTCGTAACGTTATTGAACATTGTACAAATGTTTTTCATGAACTTCTACCACCGCTCATAAGGTCCATTAAAATCGATCCCATTTCAGTAAGAGTGTCTATGAACGCCTCGAGGAAGCATTAGGTTAAGTACAGCAGTTTAATTGTGTGATCGAGAGGATGGCCTTTCTTAATGTCCTCTAAATGCAGTCATTCTTGGTGAGTTTTGTTTGTCTTTGGTTGTTTCATGCCACTTAAAGAGAATTCTGAAAGTCTGAAAAGCAGTTGCAGGCCTCTTTGTTTGATGCATCTCAGTCAGCTTCAGTATTCAAGCTGAATTAAAGTATTTTCTCCTTTATTTGTATTTTTAATGCGCAACAAAGAATCACATTTTCAACACTGACTAGTAAAAACAGGTGAAAAGATCATTCAGGAGCTTGCAGTCATAATTGGAGTACAAGATTTACACACTTTAGTTATATCTACAGTACATTAAACTAGTATAGAGTATCTCCATTTACATCTGTTCGTCTTGTACTGTATAAGTTGGTATGGCGAAGATAAGTTCCTTCTTACTTGGACATATCCAGGATGCATCGAATGCTGTAAGATAGGACAGAAAGGTTATAATGTTCTGACAAGATTAACTAGAAATACAACCAGAAAAAGTTGAAAAATGTACCATTGTCCAGTTTTCATGAGGTTGATGACATCGTTGACCTGCTCCAGATTCATTTTGTGGGTTATAAATTCATCCAGCTTTATTTTGCCAGTCATGTAGTCACGAACAAGTTTTGGAACACCATCTTTGATCTTAAAACCTAATTCACATGAATAGAAATAAATCTTTGTTCCCTGTAACCCATGCAAAGTATTAACTGACAGCTGGTTTACCTCCTAAAAGAGTTCCCTTCCAGGTTTTCCCATATATGAGTTGAATTGGCTTTGAAGAGAAGTCCGTATTAGTGTATCCAACCAAAACACTCACACCCCAACCTTTAGCACACGATTCCAGTGCAAGCCTCTGAGGTGGAAAAACATTTACATTCAGCTTTTAAATAAGTACAGAAATGCAGTGTTTGCATGCATGCATGCCAATTAGGGCTTACCGATACTTCAGTGTTGCCCACACACTCCAGAGAGAAGTCCACTCCTCCATTGGTCATTTCTATCAGCACTTCAGAGATGGGCTTATTGTAGGCTTGCGGATTCAGAAAATCTGTGGCTCCAAACACCTTTGCCTTCTCAAACTTCTTTTCATTAATATCCACCGCAAAGATGCGAGATGCTCCAGCGTTTTTACAGCCCATGACTGCAGCCAGACCAACCGCACCAAGTCCAAACACTGCACACACAGAGCCTGGAGTAACCTGAACACAGACAAATCACTATTGTGATCCACCTTAACATTCATCTCACCATTTAAGCCACAGAAACATCTGGACCCTTTAAATCACACCTTAAAACAAATACTATTTGCAAAATTTTGAGTTGGGTATAAATCCAAATGTACAAACCTCCTGGGGTTTTTGATGGATTTATTTATGTCTTCTACACAATACAAGTCCAACCTATTGTTTTATTAATTTCTACAACTTTCCCAACCTTAAACCTACCCATTACATTAATGAAAAAACAGTGTTAATTGAACAGCATCACAAATATGATGCTATATTGACATGCACATTGTGAACTGAACTCTTCTAGTCTTAACCCAACCTACCTGCACCAGAAATTTCTCCCACTTGGAGATCTCCATGCTGCAGCAACATATACTACACGTTTTCTTCTGGGTAGCTAACAATTAAGATGCAGTACCATTCTTGGCCACCAGGTGCTAACATCAATAATCTGAGAATAGGTGTGTTACTATATCAACTCAGTTACGCTCATTGACTACTTTACTGGTTACTTCAGTTTAGCTGTTTATTAAGACATCTAATCAGCCAGCAACTCTGGCATTAAGGAAAGTCAATATGGTCAAGATAAATAGCTTAAGGCAGCAGTTGCTCAAACACTCTAGAAATGCATCCCTGAATGCACAACACGTTCAACCTTGAAGCAGATGAGCTGCAGCACCATCAGAAGAGCACACCCGTGACACTCCTTTCTGCTAAAACAGCAAACTGAGGCTACCATTCACACTATTTAAAATGTTTGACTGTTTTGAATCCTAGATTTCTGCTGCAACATTCAGATATAACATCAGAGAATTTGGCTTGATGGATCCTTCCTGCCTAACATCTGTAATTTCAAGATTTGTGCATTGTTTAAATGGAACAGTTTAACATCATTACCATCATTAACAGCATTACTCCTGAACATAAGAATACCATCTTGCGAAATCTGACTGAAAGGCTGTCAAATCTCAGATCCTCTCAAACTGGTTTCCTGAACATAGCCTTCACAGACACCAGACCTCTATCCAACAGAGCACCTTTGGGATGTGTTGGAATGGGAGATTCACATCATGAATGAGCTGCAGACAATATCTACAGCAACTGCACAATGCTATCACATCGGTACAGACCAAAATCTCTTAGATAGGAATGTTTACAGGACTTGTAAACAATCCTATCCAAGTGTTTACAGTTTCGTCTTTATATAGACAAAATCACGTAAAAGCTTTAGATAGCCTCGTAATGCCGTTAATCTCATGAATGAAAATGGATAGTTTGCAACGTATCTTTATAGCAACCATTCAGTTAAGTCATCTATAGCCATGTAACACAGACTTGCATCAAATGGCCTCATTATACAAAAAAAGGAGTCAATCATGATGGATCACTTTCACTTTAGTTTGAAGTTCTTCGTTGAGAATATCAGTGTTATTAATTGAGCTCTTTCTGTAAATTTTTAAGTTTTATATTTAGAGTAAAAGTCTTAAAAAAATGCATCCCTAGTACCCTAGTCCATATTTTGAATTATACTGTTATATGGTTTAGATATTTTCTCTTAAATGTTGAAATAGGAAATTGGATGCACTCTTCAGAATCTCAAGAGATGAACGTAGGTCATCCAGGTATTTAACCAGATGTTATACAACTATAAAATGTATTAAAGGTGCAGTAGGTGATCTGCCACTATGCTAACCGGTTAGCATAATATCTTTGAAACACAGTCCCTTCCCTGCCGTCCAAAGCCACGCCTCCTGAAATACAAACACGCGCAGACAACCCAATAGATCAGGGGTCACCAATCTTGGTCCTGGAGGGCTGGTGTCCCTGCAGGGTTTAGCTCCAACACACCTGCCTGGGTGTTTCAAGTATACCTAGTAAGACCTTGATTAGCTTGTTTGGGTGTGTTTGATTAGGGTTGGAGCTAAAATCTGCAGGACACCGGCCCTCCAGGAACAAGTTTGGTGACCACTGCACTAGATCATGTCATTTGTCAGTTAGAAAACTGTATAGTACTTTATAATACTACAATTCTAAACGAAAAATTATTATATCTAGCACGTTTTCAAAAACTTGTCATAATGTGCAATATTTCATGCATGCAAGGATCGCTGGTCTCACTCTCTCACACGCTGTACTAAAGCGACTACTGCATGCTTAGTGCTTGGCCGGCGGCGTGCAGGAATTACACTTATTACTAAGCCATACTTAAATGCTATTTCAGACCAAATATTCAGTGTAGCATGGTAAACAATATAGGGGCCGCGTCACAGGTTATCATTGTTCAAAAATGAACCAATGTGAATATAAAACCAACTTCACCTCAGTAAAGCAGGCTAGGCGGAATAGCACTGTTTACTTATGTTTTGTTGTTAAACTAAATAAAAATCTACATTATCGATGCTGTAAAAGGTCCCTTATGAAACTGAAAATAGTCACATCAATCATTCGCCGGAAGATTTCAGTGGTTGAACTACACTCCTTTGCATATAACCCATTCATAACACAACACAATCTACATAAGCTTTGTGTGACTAAAATAGTTTTGAAACATATCATTACCTGTCTAAAAGAAATACTTCAGCCATGGTGTCATCCTTCCTCCAGCGTGCAAAAGTAACTCCAATATTGATTCAGGATTTGAAAAAGTTTTGATTCAGCGTTTGCTTTTACCGCTCTCATCTCCCTCCCCAATGGATCCTTTTCACAAGCCTGTTATAACGCGTTTAACGGTCATCAGCATCTTAAATCCTTGAAAGTTTATAATATTTAGATTTTGTAAATGTAAATGTTAATATTTAGATTTTGTATGAACATTTATATGCATTTATGTACGTAGTATATCATCTTTGCTTCAAATTACACAAAACAAATTACCACTTTTGCGAGGTGTTTCTAATGCAGTGTCTATGGGACAGGACAGTAAATTTTACGTTATTCTCTCCTCTCTGGCTGCCGTCATTAGTCTCACACAATTTTTTCCCTTTTTCTGTCTTTATAACATCATCGCAGAGTTTTTCATTTATTATTTGAGCAAATAAAATTGTAAAAAAATTATTTGTTGTAGTCTCCCATTCACTGTGTTCTAAGTTATCCCAACTATGACGACTTCGGCTAATGAGAAACCCGGAAATGTGAAAAGGGTCTATAGCATGATTCTGCACAACTGGACAAGTTGTGTGCACGTGTCATGAACGTAGCGTGCGAATGGCGGATTTGCGTGAACAGATGCGCAGTTGTACAAATCTACATTTGCTGACAGACAGTTTGGGCTACTTCTCGGAATTATGGGAATTGTCGGCTTGACAATATTTGATTGGATGAACATTTTTTTAGTCTTATGCCTTACCCAGAATATAAAAATACATATAAATATATTTAGATCATTTACTTTAATCATTACTACTGGAATGTGAAGAGACTTTCAACCAGCACAACAAAAAATGTTTCTGAAGACGATCACCTACTGCACCTTTAAATGCAAATTAGAAGGTTCCAACTATCATGTATGGCTTTGTCCATGATACACTCCCTAAAATAAAAGGTTCCAAACTGGGGTTTTTTTTAAGTTCTTTTAAAGAACACATTTTTTAGAGCAAAGAGCATTTTAATAATTTTTTGTGGATTTAAAAGATTCTTAATGGAAACACTGATGCCAATAAAGAAGCCTTATTTTTAAAGTTGACATGGAACGGAAGCTAGGATCCCCCCCCCCCCCCCCCCTTCTATTGTGACGTACATCCAATTGAAATGGTTCTGAAATGAGAAAAAAAAAAGTAGGGTGGTGCATGATTTCATTCATTGGGAACTGGTTGGATTGTTGGAAGATGGGCAATGCTAACCAAATGAAAGAATATTGATGAATAGACGAAAGCAGGGCAGAAATGAGACACACCCTGATAGCCCCGCCCTAAAGGCATTCCATGTGACCAGAAATTAAGAAAAGTCATTTTGAGGGGGCAGGTAAGATTATGATATTTGATAAAAGATTATGAGGGCAAATGAATTTTTTGAAAATAATGACGTGCACAGATCATTTATAACATACACTACTATATTAATTTAAACATAAGAGCTCATTTTCATTTTATGACTACTTAAAAAAAAAAAAAAGTCAAGAGACAGAAACAGGTAAGCATCCCAATACACACCCCAGCTGAGTTGACGGCAGCTCCATATCCAGTAGTGACCCCACAGCCCAGCAGACAAACACGGTCCAGTGGAGCATCATCATCAATCTTTACCACATAAATCTGTCTAATAACGATGTACTCGGCCAGAGTTCCTGTGTTTGCGAACTGCAGAATGGGCTTACCACGGCAGGTGAAACTTGTTTTGGGATATGACATAAATTCAACATGATCATTTACCCTGCCAGAAAAAAATAATAAATTAGTTATACGGATGAATAAATAAAATATGTTACGTGGTTTTGTTTGTGCTTCTCACCAGCTGCGCTCACACAGGTTTGTTTTTGGACTCTTGCAGAACTTGCATTCTCTACATTGACAGCCCGAGTTTGGAATGACCTTATCTCCTGTTCAACACAATACACCGATGTCATTTGGGTTTACAACATATGTGATACTTTTTGGAATTATCTGAAAGCTGAATAAAGCTTTCCATTGACGTATGGTTTGTTAGGATAGGACAAAAGAGCCACCCCCCACTGACAAAGGTCCAGAATTTGTCCCATACATGAGCTCATTTGTGCATCAATTGTGAAAGTAAGCCATCGAAGACTTTTAAAACAACAGAATATGACGTCAAGTGAAGTCATCTTTCTACTGACCTACTGCATTGTTGTTAAATAGAGAAAACATTTTACAAAAAGCTTTTATTCTAAATCTTGGACCTTATTCTTGAAAGACAAAATGGCTAATGAAATGGTGTGAAGCACCAAAAGCGGCCCATATTAAAGTTTTTTAATTTTAATACTAATTAGGCTGTTATTGGTATCCATGAATTCTCAAATGTACTTTTTAACAAGAGAGAAAAATCCTGCTTTACATTATTATTATTATTATTATTATTATTATTATTATTATTATTATTATTATTATTATGTTTTAATTGTTTATTATTCAAATGGCCAAATTCTGACTGTGGAAAGTTGAATGTGCTGGCCAGTTTGTTATTTGCATAATAAATGACAATAGGGTAAAAAACTAAAATTCTAATGATATATGATGTAATAAAATTGTAGCTTTTTTTATATTTCTTTATTCTAAATCTTTAGGAAATATTTTTGGTAGGCTACATCAAAAAGTGTGGTTATGATGACCATCCTAATCCAGCTAAAAATAATGCTTAAAATGTCACTAAATGGAGTATTTAAACGTCATAATTATATAGAAATTGAGGTGAATAACTGCAAAAAAAGTCCACTTTTTGAGAAGAAAGAACCACCCCTTTCAGCAGGCTGGCTATGGGCCTGCTTAATATTCTAATGATTTTTGGCATAAATGAAAAATCGATCATTTTGACCAATACGATGTATTTTTGTCTGTTGCCAAAATAAGATTTTGTGGTCAAAGTTCACATATTTATACTCCTAGATTAATTTAATGATTTCTTCTTGAAACTCCTGAAACCACTTACCCTCATGTTGATTCAAACCAGCAGCTAACAATGTTAACTTTTACTATAACCTCTTCAGTAGAAGTAAGCATTCCCTAGCCTATAGGACGTCAGTGATGGATATGATTTTAACACTAAGCTACCACTTTATTATGTCGACCTTTTCAACTGCTAGTTGCAACAAATATCAAATCAGCCAAACGGATGAAATGGAAGATAAAAATGCAAAGGAAAGGTGATTTGAGTGATTTTGAATATGCCATATTAGATGGTGGTCAACAGGGTGGTCTAAGTATTTCAGAAACTACAGATGTACTGGGATTTTCATGTGCAACCATCTATAGGGTTCACGGTAAATGGTCTGAAATATAGAAAATAAAAAAAGTTCTAACTCGGTATTAGCAATGTGTACCTAATAAAATGGCCAGCGAGATTGCGATTACAGCATTAATCATCATTGTTTCTAATCTGCACTGTTTATTCAAGTTTTATGAAAACATGTTTTATGCATTGACATTTTTACAAGCCTCAATCCCTGTTCATTATATCAGTTTAAAATCTCTTCATTTGTCTTCACAAAACGTAAGTCATACAATCAACAGTGGCAGGAACTAACGTGAGGGTGAGCAAATGATGACAGAACTTTCATTTATTACTGAACAATGACAAAAATGATTTAAATCACTATGAAATCCTATTTTATTAACTATAGTCATTTATTAATTTTTTCATTCATGTGTTCTCATAGTCGTCCCCTCACTCTTCTATCTTCTGTGATGTGTTGAATTATTTGAGGGTGGGGTAACCTGTCACACTTCAATAGCAAACAATATCAAGTCCCTCCCATGTTTAGTTTTTTCTTATTTGAGAAGCTATTTGCCGTACTCATGAAAAAATAAAACGATTACAGCTTTTGTGTAGAAATTAAGACATTTTATCACATTACCTGTTTTGAATTCAGTGACTCCAGGTCCAACACTCTCCACCACTCCAGCTGCTTCATGACCCAGTATAGTGGGAAAACCTTTCTTGTCCGTCGACTCCAACAGGTGAAAAAGGTCAGTGTGACACAGACTTGAATATAAAATCTGTGTGACAGAAAATCATTAAGTTAGCAGTGTTTCTTGATTTAACAATTGGTTGCATGGGTTTCTGACATCTTTCATGGGACATTTCTCACCTTAATTCGAACTTCTCCTTCCTGTGGTGGGGCAACTTCTATTTCCTCCATTACCAGGGGAGCCTTGGGCTCCCAGGCAACAGCGGCCCGACATTTGATCACCTTTAGCACACAAAAGAAATTGGTTCAGCATACATCTAGATATTTAATGATTACAGGTTTATAACCTAATCATTTGCAAGTTCTGTACTCTCTGACTTTACTTGGAGGTTGTCCAGCCAATGAAAACATTAACACATTTTAGAGCCACAACTATCTGTGACTTCTCCACCACTAAAGTTAACTATTAACCCAGTGAAACTGCAAGATTTCATTTTGTGCTAGTGTCCGTTTGATTTCATCAAGTGGGAGAATTACAAAACATTTAAGATTTGTTTATAAGATTGTAGTTAAAATATGAATGCACCAATGTCACTTCAGCATGTGATATCTAAACCTTTATGTAGTCTTTATACCATAGGTCTCAAACTCGATTCCTGGAGGGCCGCGGCTCTGCACAGTTTTGCTCCAACCCTAATCAACCACAGCTGATCCAACTAAGACACTAGTAGTCTTGAACACCTTGATTAGTGGTGTTCAAGACCTATGCTTTATACATTATTTAACCTTTACGGTAAGTCGATATGGTTATTAAAGCACTGTAACGGCTACAAGCAAAAAAAAGTCTAAGTTTTTTTTTAAAAAGTTTAAAAAAACCAAAAAAAAACAACATACTGTAGTAATGTATTATACTAATTCATATTGTTTTATCATTTTAATACATTTTTGCTTTACTGAATATCTTTGAATGTCTACAGCAGTCTTCTGTGTAAGATATTAGACTTCACGGTAGGAGTTTTTGCATTGCAAATTTGTAAATGTGATCAATAGGTCAATGGACATGAGGTTAAACATATAAAGTCTTATTAAAAATGCATTAACTGCTCTGCAGCACAAATGAAAAGAGAGCAAAAGACAAGTTTACGAACCTTCCCTGCAGTGGCCATTTCCCAGTGTAGTCGTATTGCTGTGATGAATGAAAAGAGAGAAAGAGATTCTCTGGCGGTGGTTTTTATAGCCTGGTTTTAAACAGATGATGCAATCATGTGCTCTCTCGCTCTCCCTCTCCGTAGCCAACTGAACTTAAATTACAACTTAAAGTTATGAAAATAGCAAAGATATACAGACATTCCCTGAAATATTTAACAGTAGATTGTTACTTAGCTGTGTGAATATGAGAGCTGAACTATTTCTAGTGTATTTTGGTCAGTCAATAAATCTTGATACTCTCACGACTAGAGATATTCAGTGTTGCATAAAGAGCAGCTTAACCTGGCCTAATGAGTTCATTCAATAACAGGAGAAGCTTAGAGTAAAATGTACTGAAAAGACAATGACTGTTAGTTTTCAACAGTTTACGAAATACTTTCTTTCTGTGGGTCAGCAGAAGAAAGAAATTCAAACTGGTTTGGAACAAGTGGAGGATGAGTGCTTCATTTTTGCTTGACCTTCACCTTTAATGACATTTATTCCATAGTTTATCTCCAAATTTACGGGGAGGATGAGTATTGAGGTAAAGTTGCTTTTATATTCACACATTCAAACTTTCTCTTTAATAATATATTTTCAGAAAAGCATTCTTTGCCAATTCTTAGCTGTTAATATGAGTGAAATCATATTAACAGCTAATGACTATCAAAGTACAACATTGTTCACAGTCAAATAAACAGTCCTGTTGTTTTGAAGTCATACTTACATTTGATTTCAGTCCGAATATTCAAAGTACCATGGTAAATAATATAGGGAGAATGTCATAACTGGTCACTGAACGAATGCGCCAATATAAAACCAACTTTAAGCTGCACGGTGGCGCAGTGGGTAGCACGAACGCCTCACAGCAAAATGATCTCTGGTTCGTGCCTCGGCTGGGTCAGTTGGCATTTCTGTGTGGAGTTTGCATGTTCTCCCCGTGTTGGCGTGGGTTTCCTCCGGGTGCTACGGTTTCCCACACAAGTCCAAAGACATGCAGTACAGGTGAATTGGGTAAGCTAAATTGTCCGTAGTGTATGTGTGTGAACAAGAGTGTGTGGATGTTTCCCAGTGATGGGTTGCAGCTGGAAGGGCATCCGCTGCGTAAAACATATGCTGGATAAGTTGGCGATTCATTCCAAATTAATAAAGGGACTAAGCAGAAAAGAAAATGAATGGATGAATGAATGAAAACCAACTTTACCTCAATAGGATTAGTTAAGGTGGCTCTCTACAGCTGTTAGGGCTGTGCAATTAATCAAAATTCATCAAAAATTCATGGTTATGAAAAAACATTAATCGAGATAAAACTTTTATTGCATCATATACCGCCCCCTTTCGAGTTGTACACGTTTGTTGCTCTGCAAAGCTCAGTTTCACGTTAAAATTACCAAAAGCATGTACTGTAATGTAACTTTTGCAGCATGGGACGCGCATCATTAACTGATGTACATTGGTATCATTCGTTTTTAAAAGCGCGAAAGAGATCGCATGCTGTTGTGTATGCGCTCAGCCTCAGAGACGAGCAGAGCACACACATCTAAAGTCATCTTAATGGGAGCACTTTAATAGTCAAATTTATGCAAATTTGTGATAAAACGCAGTGTTTAGTTATTATTCATATTAACTCTCATTTATGTAATAAACAAACGAGTTGAGAATCAAAAGACGTGAAGTGAAACCGTAAATCAGAGCGGCGTTGCTCTTAAAGTGACAGCGCGCAATATTCCTGCTGCCCACTGTTTTTATCATTATTAATCAAACAACAAAAGGACAAAATCACTCACTGCTCTTGACTGAAGGACTTTTGTAGCTATAATTAA
Source organism: Danio choprae (assembly GCA_903798125.1). Classification (NCBI taxonomy): domain Eukaryota; kingdom Metazoa; phylum Chordata; class Actinopteri; order Cypriniformes; family Danionidae; genus Danio; species Danio choprae. The sequence continues at coordinate 1,839,169 of CAIGQW010000302.1, read as the reverse complement.
AGTTTTTTTTTCTTACAGTGAAGAACGATGCTTAAAGCAGTTTAATTGTTTCATATTTTTATTCTATTAACGGAAAGATTTTTTTCAACCCATTTCTAAACATCATAGTTTTAACAACTCATTTCTAATTAATGATTTATTTTATCTTTGCTCTGATGACAGTACATAATATTTTACTACATGTTTTTCAGCTTAAAGTGCAATTTAAAGACTTAATAAGGGTAATTAGGCAAGTCATTGTATAGCATTAGTTTCCTCTGCAGACAATCAAACAATTATATTGCTTAAGGGGGCTAATAATATTGACCCAAAAATAGGTTTCAAAATATTTAAACCTGATTTTAAACCTTTATTTTAGCCAAAATAAAAACAAATAAGACTTTCTCCAGAAGAAGAAAAATATTATAGGAAATACTGCGAAAATTTCCTTGCTCTGTTAAACATCATTTGGGAAATATTTATAAAAATAAATATTCACAGGAGGGCGAATAATTTTGACTTGTGTGATTTTGGGTTGTTAGTGACCCTGTGCCAACTGTATATCGTTTTGAATAATCGTGATTACAATTATGACCAAAATAATCGTGATTATGATTTTTCCCATAATCGAGCAGCCCTAACAGCTGTTGGAGAATGCAAGATTGGTAACAATAATAGGCCTATATTGTCATTGCAAATGACTACAAAACTGATTATGAAACAGGTTTTATGTTCATTTGAGAGTACTATGATCATATCAAAAGCTGAAAGCATAATCAAATCAAGTAAAACGCATATAATGGTTACCATTTAGATACAAACAAAACCTTTATTTGTGGGTAAATTGGCTGACCACGTTTCAATATCTTCACTGATAATAAGATTGAAGTGTTGATTTGAGAGTAGGCCTACTGTATGGTCATTTTAAACCTGAACGCACAATCAAACCAACTTTTAGAAATGCCTTTAATGGTCATTTAGATGGTTCGAAAGCTGTTTTGTGGGTGAAGTGGATGAGGTAGCCTGCTTCAGACCACTTTTGAAAAAAGTCGTAGTCAAGTCATCAAGTCTGGTGAAAATTAAACATGCAAACAAACTAAACAATTCAACAGACCAATCTGACTGAAAATGATCTCCAAATGTGCCCCAACCCTGCACCAAAGAAAACTTACTTTCACAAGATGTGGACGCAGAAAGGTCAAAAAGCCCAGTCTGGCTGCTGTTTTGGATTTAGTACACGCACACTTATAAGAGTAACAAACACATAACAAAACTGCAGAACTGGACATACAAAAGACTACGCCTAAAATGACGAAAAACACGTAGTAGGAATAAAGTAGGTGGGGAAGGCGGGGTTTGTGATCAGTAGTGCATCCATGACCCAGCCACCAGGGGGCGCTTGAAACATTTTGGTGTCTTTAAGGGTCAGGAAACCCTGGACTAAATTTTCGAGAAGCCCCTGTCTGCAGGAAATTTTCTGAGATTCTAACAGATTTGTGTGTGTTGAACGTCAGTTAAGACACCGTAAGCATCTGTTAGCTTTCATTGTAGGGTGTAACTGGCTAATTTTCAGCTTTTCCACCCTATTTTCATCTTCCGGGTTTAAAATCTATATGGGGCCGGTGTCACTTGTGGTGACGTTGCATTGCACTGCAAGTGCTATCATGATGCTGCAGAGTCTCAATTTTATATGCGACTGACATTTCTTTTCCTGCCTCTGAATTATTTGGTCAAGCTCTGAGATGCGAAGCGTTCATAATGGGTCATGGAGCTACGACAAGTGTAAATGTACAAATGTGACACTTATTCACTCATTACATGATCTGCCAATGCAGTTACATCACTTCCCTTCATAAATGTTCTCCCATGGCCTGGAATAGTGTCCATTCCATGCACACTTAACTTAATGCACAGGTGTCAAATCTTTACACTTTACACTTTAGCTTAAACCCTGATTGAACACAACTGATCAAGCTATTAAATTGTCCTCATTTGTTTAAATACCTACAGGTATGTATGCAATTCTTGGTATATGAATGACATCAATAATGACATCAAAAGAGTAAAAATAGCATAATCTGCCAGAGTGACTATCATCATTTGTATTCTATGCTCTATCATGCATGTTACTATATATGTCTTTCTGGGTAAGTGATGATGTAGGCCTGAAGTTTGTTGGTCTGATGTGATGTACAATATTGAACTTTAGATGGCAGACTTGCACAAGGCCTTGTGTCTGTTGCACAAGGATGTTTGTTTCTGTGTGTGTGTGTGTGTTTTGGTCTGAAGATGAACACATTGATGGTCTATAAATATGTGGAACAGTTGCATTTGCTTTGGAGACTACAAAATAATCACCCTAGGTTTGCCGTTTCAGTCTGCTTCATTATATTTATATGCTTGACTTATTGCAGTGTATGGGCAGGGATGGGCAGTATTTATGATACATGTATTTCAAATATGTATTTGAAATACAAAACAGTGTTTTGTAATTTGTATTTAACAGAGTTTATGAAAATGGGTTAATATTTTGTATCAAAATATGTCTTGTATTTTGTGTTTTTAAAATACTGTTAAATACTTTGTAAGAAGTCTACACGATGACTCATAAAAGTGCAGCCTCAGATTGATGCTTTCTCAGTTATTTGCCGAGGCTTGAGATCAGAACAGGAAATTGATTAAGCAGGTGGTCAATGCTAATTTGTAATGGCAGTATAGTGTACCATTCGGCATCAGCATCTTTGCTTCAGAAATGAGATGGAATAAAATATCAGTCCTTAAGAACAGGATGAGGAGCTTCAGAACATCCTCAGTGTCAGCCTCAGGAACTTTAGAAATATAAAACACCTAAAGATGGTGTACTGGTGTTCACTAAAGGGGTAAATTGACTTTTCTAGTTAAAGAGGAAGTGAAAACGTCTTGGCAGAATGAGGAAACTGCACAAACAATAGTAGTTTTGGATGGATTGCAGATGTGGATGCCAAGAAAATAAGACAAACAAGTCTTACAGTTGCGATTCCTACAATACTTCATAGGCTGATTCAAATGCCATTAGCTGATCTGCAGGTGCTCTTTATAGTTAATGAAGGGGAAAGATGTTAAAGTGGCACAATGCAGTATATGAGACACAAATATTAATTAATACACCAGTCTATACAGACTGGTCAAAAACTGTTACACAGCAGCAGGATGTATATGAAGAGTTTATTTGCAAAAACAGATAGCTCCATTTTCTAGAGATATCCTTACTAAAACTGGAGATGTTAGTAGTTTTCAGAAATCATGTTTTTACATTAAGTATGAAAGATTTCAATTGCAAAAAAATAGATTAAAAAAAATTATGTGTACAAAAAAATTAAATGAGGGAGGTATGATGGCTCAGTGGTTAGCTGGTTCAAGTCCCGGCTGGGCCAGTTGGCTTTTTTGTGTGGAGTTTGCATTTTCTCTTCCCGTGTTGGTGTGGGTTTCCTCTGGGTGCTCCGGCTTTGCCCACAATCCAAAGACATGCGCTATAAGTGAATTGAATAAACTAAATTGGCCATAGTGTACGAGAGAGTGTGTGTGTGTGTGTGTGTGTGTGTGTGTGTGTGAATGAGTGTGTATGGGTGTTTCCCAGTACTGGGTTGCGGCTGGAAGGGCATCCGCTGTGTAAGAACATATGTTGGAATAGTTAATTCTGCTGTGGTGACACCTCATAAATAAGGGACTAAGCCAAAGATTAATGAAAATTAATGAATGAAAATAACCTCTTCATATATCACCCTTTTAAAATACAAGACTGTTAAGTGATGGTGGCAATTTTACTGGCCACGCTATGAATGAAAACACAATGAAGAGATATAGTACTATGTTCCAACTCATTATCTGCATTAGATGGTTTTTACAGTGATTTTTTTTACAGTTCATCCAGAGATCATCTTAAAGACAGGACTTTACGTATGAAATTTGTACAAAATGTATACTAAAGTGAAATAGAAACACAAGTTCATGAATACCTCCTAATGTACAGGAGTAGAGGTGAATGAGGTGGCAGAGAAGCTAACTTAAACTTGCTCTGAGAAATGCTGTTGCTGCCAATCACTGTTTACTTTATTGAGTCAGTTTAATAGTAAGAGGATTGATCGAATAGGCCTGTCGATAGAAGGTTTGTGAAGAAATGTCATGCTCCCTTGTAAAAGTATTTTGCAGTATTTTCAAAATACAGTATTTTATTTTGATACATTTGTGGCTGCTGTATTTTGTATTTTATTTTAAAATACATTTCAATGTAGTTTTGCCCATCCCTGTGTATGGGTACATTAGAAATAAACTCTAAAAATCGTATCAAATCATGACTGATGTATTAAAACTGAATGAAAGAGTACTTTGTAACATCAACATTGAATAAATGATCTTGTTGGACTTCTACCGGCACTCGTATGGTGCAATTAAACTGATCTCAATTGATCTCTTCATGTCTATGTGAAGACCTGGAGGAAGCATTAGGTTAAGTACAAATGGGCTAATTATCTTCTGATCGTTGCAATTTAAAGAGCAACGTAAAAGCCTGAAAAGCAGTTGCAGACTCTTTGTTTTGTTTGATCCTGCTTTTTCCACGCAGATACATTTCTGTTTGCAAGGTAAATGAAATTACGTTTGATCTTTTATTTTAGCCTAATGTTTGATGGGGTTTAAATTAAATGTGAAAAACATCTCTGAAAATAATCACAGTAAATTAAACTGAGCATTTGAATTCAGAGCTATGTGCACATCCTCCTACTTTGTTGCAGTTTGATCATCTTTTTTTGTAAAAAATAAATTACGTTTTTGCTTTTCACACAAATATTAGTTTTAGTAAAGGCTTACTGATTAAAAATAGAGTTAATAATAATTAGTCAAATGTATTTGTCTTGTCAGAATCGACCATAACGTTCAAGTCATATAAGGTCAGAAAGGATTCAGTCAAAAGCAGCTGGAAAACATTTCTGCAGTCATCCAGGAGATCATCTGTGCTGAATTACTGTAGCAGTTTCTCACATCGTTTCACGTCTAGCCAGACAGAACCAGAGTACCAAGTTCTAAACCGTTATTTGCATCTAGACCTTTCAGAAATCATTTCAATGTGTGTTAAACTGGCTGCATTTAGTCCGAGCAATCTCTTTTAATCGGTTCGTCTTAAATGTTTCTTCAGAAAAAAGTTCTCTGGTGCTTCTTGACTTTCCAATGTTGAAATCAAAACAAATGCTGAAAAGTCTGGCTCAGAGAAGAGAAATAAACTATTTTGACGGCATCATAAATTGGTTACACAAAACCTCTTGTATGATTTATAAGCTTGTCTTGCTTTTTTATTTGCCAAGGATCACTTTTTCTTGCAAAATATTTCAGAAGCATTTTGCCTTGCAGATGAATAGAACAGTGTTTGGTGGTAAATTCGAAATGTTTACATGCACTGTGAATCACTTCATAAAGCAAAGAACTGCAATATGCCAGCTGGAAAAAAAAAGCAGTCAGAATATAACTGTAGTGTAGAAACTGGTCGGCTGACGTCAATTTGCTTTTCATTTGGATACACTCATGATGGTTCGAATGCTGTGAGATAAAAATCAAAGGTTAGTATTTTAGTTTTTTACCATATTAACCTCAAACACAAAACAAATGACAAATGTTACCCTTGTCCAGTTTTCATGAGGTTGATGGCATCGTTGACCTGCTCCAGATTCATTTTGTGAGTTATAAACTCATCAAGCATTATTTTGCCTGACATGTAGTCACGAACCAGCTTTGGAACGGAATCCTTGCACTTAAAACCTTTACAAAAACAGAAATTAATGTTTACAGGCATTTACTCTGAAAGCTTCAGGAAGCATTAGCGGCCAGTTTACTTGCCTCCAAACAGAGATCCCTTCCAGGTCTTCCCATATATGAGCTGAATTGGCTTTGCAGAAAAGTCTTGCAAATTGGTCCATCCAACCACAACACTCACACCCCAACCTTTAGCACACGACTCCAGCGCACTTCTCTGAGGTCAAAGATGTTGTTTTCATTCGTACAAAGAAAGACTGCAAGTACTGAAAAGCTTTTAAGGGAATAAGTAATCCACCTTTTTACAGGGAACATGTGTCAGTCAGGTCTTACCATTACTTCAGTGTTCCCCGTGCACTCGATTGAGAAGTCCACTCCTCCATTGGTCATTTCTATCAGCACTTCAGAGATGGGTTTATTGTATGCTTTTGGATTAAGAAAATCAGTGGCTCCAAACACCTTGGCCTTTTCAAACTTTTGTTCATTAATATCCACAGCAAAGATGCGAGATGCTCCGGCGTTTTTACACCCCATGACTGCAGCCAGACCGACTGCACCGAGTCCAAACACTGCACACACAGAGCCTGGAGTAACCTGAACACAGACACAAACTACTATTGTAGTGCTCATTCATTGCAATGTAACATTCCCAATAGTATCTGGATGCAGACTTGG
>CAIGQW010000302.1:1805782-1827734 GCA_903798125.1 Danio choprae | reverse complement strand
TATATATATATATATATATAAATAATATAATATAAATATTTCAAATATATATATATTTATATTTGAAATATTTATACTTTGCCTTCAAGCCACAAAGCACTCTAAGTATTTAATCACATAAAATATAATACAATTTACCATGATCACTTATTATTTTGTATAATCTAAGCCCAGGTCAGACTGGGTTGTGATACGACAACAGATTTTGACATTTTATATTCACAAAAGTTATGGAAAACATCGACATGGACACTTCACTTGCATTTAATTGGTGGATTTTTACAGGAAAAAAGGCAACTGTAATTATTTTAAAGCATGATAGTTTTTATTATGATAACCCAGGTTTATAGTTGAATTACATTGATTAATGATTTAAAATATATATTTAAAAAAACAACTCTATTAAAATAACTTAATCAATACAACTATCCCTCATCATAACCCACCACCAACAAATAAAAAGAAACAAGGATTGTGGCAAATATGTTGGTAAAATGAAAAATACAGCACATAAGATGCAGATGAACACTGAAAAGAATAACATTAAATCAAAACTTGGCATCATGTCAGCAATTGTCACATTATAAACAAAGTAAAGTTTTCCTCTAAATCAGTACCAAAAATAATCATAATCAAACATGATTTCCATGAGTATGACGTCATCTTGCAAAAATATTCACAGTTACATAAACAGCAGGTTTTTAACCTTGCTTAAAAATGTTAAATCATTTAATAATCTTCAAATGTAGTATTAAAAAAACAAACATCAAGTGCTATTAAAAACAGCCTTTTCATATGTATGATCCTGAATACGAATCCTACAAAACAATCTATCGTTTCAAGATTTTTCTACTAAATATTTTGTGTTTATGAAATTATCCTTTCATTGATATTCATATTGCTTTGCTTTTTAACAGGCAGCTTAAGCAGATTTAAAAGGGATAGTTCACCCCAAAATTACAATTCTGTTTCTTTATGATGATAGAGAATTTTGAAGAATGTTAGAAAGCAGCAGGCATCGACATCCATAGTGTGTGTGTGTATTAGGGCTGCACAATGTATCGCAACATTATCATTATACTGATAATAGTATGGCGGCACGGTGGCTCAGTGGTTAGCACTGTCGCCTCACAACAAGAAGGTCGCTGGTTCGAGTCCCGGCTGGACCAGTTGGCATTTCTGTGTGGAGTTTGCATGTTCTCCCACGTGGGTTTCCTCTGGGTGCTCCGGTTTCCCCCACAGTCCAAAGACATGCAGTATATATGAATTGAATTAACTAAATTGCCCGTAGTGTATGAGTGTGTGTGTTTGTGTGTGTGTGAATAAGTGTGTATGGGATTTTCCCATTACTGTGTTGTAGCTGGAAAAGCATCTGCTGCGTAAAACATATGCCAGAATAGTTGGCGGTTCATTCCGCTGTGGCGACCTCTGAAATAGAGACTAAGCCGAAGTAAAATGAATGAATGATAATAGCATATCCAATATACATATTCCAGACATTTGTGTTGTTTTTTTTATATTACTACTGCTAGTGGTTTAAAACATTCTTCAAAATATCAACTTTTGTGTATAACAGAAAAAAGGTTTGGAACAACTTCAGTGTGAGTAAATGGTGAGTCCATTTTAATTTTTTGGGTGAACTATTCCTTTATGAAAAATCAGTTAATAAAAAAATCCAAAAATATAGTGCATAATGTAGGTCTTTTTCATGATAGGTTTGGTTTTAATACAGTTTCTTCCTCTGCTCAGACTCCTGGAGAAGTGTATTTAATTCAAACTGTCAGACGAAGTCCAAAAATACCCCAGCAGCCCCAGAACATTCACATGCAGTAGTATTAACACATTCAAGTTTTAACTCAGAATAATTATTCATCCCTGTTAGATTTCCCAACACATCTTAAAAGGGATAGTTCACCCCAAAATGAAAATCTCACTGTTTAATCACCCTCAAGAGATTCTTAAGCTTTATGAGTTTCTTTGTGCTGCTGAACACTAAAGAAGATATTTTGAAGAAAGCCGAAAACCTGTAACCATTGACTTCCATAGTATTTATTTTCCTACTATGGAAGTGAATGGTTATCGGTTTCCAGCTTTCTTCAAATTATCTTCTTTAGTGTTCAAGTGAGTAAATGATGATGGAATTTTCAGTTTCGGGTGAACTATCCCTTTACGTGGAGAATGAGGAAGGTTGCCCTCTAGTGCAATTGCGTGGAGAATACAGGACTGAAACCTGGGAAAACATCAGCAATACATTCAACAAGGGTACCACTTTCATTTCAAATGACTGTCCAGCTGATATGTACAACCGGTTATAATAAAGCTCTTCAACCAGTAAAGATTAAGACAGTCATCCTATCACTATGCACCAATCAGGAGTGAAGGGAAGCATGCTTTTCACAAATACCTTATGCATGAAAGCGCATAGACTGGTGGAATCATTCCAGTAATTAAAGTAAATCCTCTGATTATCTTTAATAATTCACCTTCTTGAATATATACCCACATTACAAGAAAGCAAACGGGTTCGAATCGCGGAACTTGTCATTTACAGAAAGGAGTCTCAGTCTCCTCTCTTCTTACTGACTGTAAGTGGCAAAATCGCCTTCATCTGTCCATCCAAAACTTCTCATTTGCTATTTCTGGATGTATATGATAATGATACACAGAGTTCCCACAAGGCCGAGCGCTTGGATTCCCAGGAACCACAGCAGCAACCAAAAGACCAGCACGACCACCGGCTCCACGATCTTCTCTCCGAAGTAAAGCTGGGTGAATCCAAGACCCCTCAAACACTTGTTGAGCTCCCCGAACAAAGTGCCCATCTTCTCGCAGTCGTCCACCTGTGGAGCCTCCGGTTCGGCCGGTTCCTGTAATGGCTCAGCATTGTGTGGTCTTTCTCTTCCCCTGAGGTCATTCTGAGCGAAATGACAGAGTAATATAGTAATTATACAGGGTGTAAAATACTGACACCACTTGAGTGTCTGTTGGAGTGTGTTTATGTTTGTATGTACTGACGCTATATATAGCTAGGCAAAAAAAACTGGTTGGTATACTTGGGTTTCGTCATTTTGTTAAGTTATGATGAGGCTTAACAGAACGCCTTATGTTATACCAAACGAATGTGACAACATTGCAAAATAGCTATTTATAGAGCTGTTGATAAACAGGGGCAAGGCAGGGCAGTTTCTTAGTAACTGACAAAAACCAACAGACTATTCCGCCATTTTCGAGCTAAAAGTGGGATTAAAATCAACACACATAACTCGTAGTATATGTAAATATCATTTTAAAAACAAATCAGGTTGGACGAGGTTTGAGTCTTACCTGTTCTCTGTGTGTGTGTTTGACAGCGCGCTCATGTTGGTATCGACATCCGCTTCGTTCTCGCGTCCCGGTTAAGAAGTCGCGATGATGACGTGTCTCCGCATCATTTACGATACGATTAGTATTTGACATATTAATGTTAAAAACAGAATGATTAATTTTGACCTGAGACGGGGCCGAAGGGCTGGGAAACAGATGGCTTGTTGGAGATACTTCCGGTGTTGGCTGTCAACAGACAGTACAGCCTGACGTCACAAATCACGGTCAAAATAAAAGTAAGAGTTGCCGTTTATATTTTTATCTATCTGTGTTTTTAACCCTGGCAACTATGTTTACACCTTTTGATTGTATACTGTTAATACACTTTTTCATTTTATTTATTTATTTTTTCAAAAAATTGTTATGAGATGTTTGTACATATTTAGTCTTTGGTTTGCGCTAAGTGTTTACAAATTTCATAATAAAGGGAAAGTTGTCGTTCGATGTCGCTGTTACTATATAATCTTCAAGTTGAGAGAAAAACAACAACAAATAAAATGTGGATTCATTATGATAGAATAGATGCTAGAATAAGCATGAACAAAAACATTTTCTTTCGCTTTATATAGTTACAGTGTAATTATTCACTTGCACATAAGCAGCTGAACTATATACAGTTATGGAAGTTTAAAGGAGGTGTGTTAAAAATTTAGTAACACGTGGGGGCGTTATTTCTGCGAGTCGATTCTTTTGAACTGTTCCATTTAAAACGATTCAGCTGCCTTTTTATGTCAAATCTGGAAACACATTCTGGTTTGTCCTGGTCAAAAAGTCTCTAAATCAGTTTTAATGGTCAAAATTATTATTTATTTCTAATCATTATGTTATTGATTGATAAATTGCCTGTGTTCACGAACCATATTTGTCAGTGTTTGATCATGTGTGTGCTGTGCTTTCATTAATCTATTATTAATATTATAAAAATCAAATGTAAATACAATTCTAACAAGATCATTAAATTTCTTCCTAAATGCCCTGTCAAAGGACAATTCATAAGAGTCAAAATTATTGAATGCGACAGTATGGGACACAGTTTAAAGTAAATGTTTGAATTACACTTATGATAGCAGATACAGGTTACATATGGGTTTTAGCATTTTATTTATTACAGGTTTTCTGGAAGTTCTAGTCGAGGAAAACAAGAATATATAGCTACCGATGGCCTAAACATGTATCAGCCTGGACAGACATCTATTCCAGTTCTGCTACACCACACCAATCTCTCTGCTTATGTAAGGATGCTTGACTACTGTGTTCTCTGAAAGTATTACTAGAGCAAAACAACTGCACCTGTGACAGTGAAAATTGTGATTGTAAATAATCAAAAATATATATATTTTTGCTGCTTGTTCAAACTACTTATATAAAATGAGCTGGAACAACACAGTTCTTGAGGTTTTTTTTTAAGGACAACGTTATTGTTTTATGTTTAATCAACCTTTTTGCCAGGAGAAATAACAAAACGGGAGGGTGGCAGGAAATGGGAGTGAAATAGAGACTCCCGGGAAAAACTGGTGTTGGCAGGTCTATAAAACCTTTAAAAACAGAATGTATTTCACAACAAACTTGTGTTTTCTTTCAGTATGTTTCGGGATTCTTCACTGCAGCCAGGTCTCTGAGAAAAAGAAACAAGTATTTTTTGGAGACTCTGTGTATATCGGTTGAAGTTCTGGAAAATGGTGGTACTGGAGACTAAACATTTTTAATGACAGCTCTAAAACTTTGAAAAACAGTTAATGTTTGCTTTTTCTTAGCTGTTTTTTTTTATTTGTTTATTTATTTATTGATCCTTCGAACCCAGTGAGCTTATTCTGTTCAATGGTTACATCTTAATACTACAAAGTTTCCCTTTATAAGTCCTTTTCTTTATTTTGTGGAGCACAAAGAGAAAGTGGCATAGTCTCAGTCTCATTCAATCCTTTATTCATTTTCCTTCGGCTTAGTCCTTTTATTCATCAGGGGTCGCCACAGCGGAATGAACCGTCAACTTATCCAGCATATGTTTTACACAGCGAATGGCCTTCCAGCTGCAACCCCATTGCTGGGAAATATCCACACACACACCTTCACACATATACACTACGGCCAATTTAGTTTATTCAATTCACCTATAGCGCATGTATTTGGACTTTGCCAACTGACCCAGCCGGGACTCGAACCAGCGACCTTCTTGCTGTGAGGCGAAAGTGCTAACCACAGCGACTGTGTCACCCAGCCTCAGTCTCCATGAATATTATTTTTACTTTATAGAAAAGAGAAATTATTTAAATTGGCAAGTAACAAACAAGCCAGTCTAATGTTGTGTCTAAATTATTTTTGTCCCATTTACTCCACTTGAAGTCTGGAAGGGCATCCGCTGCACAAAAAACATATGCCAGGGTAATTGGTTCATTCTGTTGTGGCGACACCTGATAAAGCAGGGAATAAGCCTGGAAAGTGAGTAAAAAAAAAAGTCAAACACCTTTGGTACAAAATAAGATACAGTTTTATTCTTTAGCAAATATTTTTGTAATTTAAGACTTTAAGATTTAAGTCAACAATTTAAATTGTAACACTATAAGGTAGTATTAGTTCATGTTCATACATTTACAAACAGTATGCATAGTATTTACTAATCTTTAAGGAAAATGAATGTATTTGCTGTTAGTTTGTTAACTCAGTGCATTAAGTAATATTAACAAGCACAAATTTGGATTTTAATAATGTTGAACTATGAATAAAAGGCTGTACAAGTATTGTTCATAGTTCATGTTAGTAAATATTAACTAAAGTAAACTAATGAAACCTTATGAAAGTATAGTTGTATAGTCAGTATAATTGTTGTGTGTCTCTGTGTTACAAAGCTAAATAAAATGTGCATCAGCTTCACTGGCCTACAGAAATTGCTTTAAAATGTAGGCTATGTCCCATTATGGTACGTCATCACCATCTATTGGATTTTATTTTTAGTTTTTGTCAGCTTGTTTTCTTCCATTCAGTACTGGTTTTGTTTATATTTTACTCATATTAGCTGTATGCCCTGTGAACCTGATTTTTTCTACATTAAAGGAGATTATAAAAACATTTGCATAGTACTTTATAGCATAGTTTGCTTAAATCTTTAAACAGGAACTTTATATCTCAGAATGAACATGCAGTTTGGGTGTATGAGTATTTGGGAAAATTATAATATGGGATGAACAAAAAGATCATCTCACCCTTAGAAGGTACAGTTCAAGGTACATTTCACATGTTCAGAATGTGTTTAAAATGGTGAAATAATAATAATAATAAAATGAGTAGGCCTACACCATGTTTATTTATTTATTTTATAAAATGGTTTAGTAGCCTAAGTAAACCATCAACCGTCTGTACAGTAGGCACGCACAAAATTCACATCATATTCCAGGACTTAAGTTTCAAAATAAATAAATAACAAACAAACAATAAATTAATTAAATCACTAGAACATGAAATATTAAAGGTAATATACAGCAACAACAACAGTACAGTACAATAGACAGAGCTAACTGTGTTTTAAAAGGAAAGACATTGTCTTATAATAAACCCTGATCGTATCATGGATATGAGGTAATATATGCAGTTTTAATATGCGGAAAATTCTGTATAATTCCGTCGACGTCGTTTTCCAGTTGTCATTTTGAATCCTTTTAAACAAATTTTGGTGCTTCTTGTCAATCGTTATTGCTGTCAATTGCGGGAAAAATGATCGATAAAATGTTTATGATAAACCACTGTGGGGTTTTTAACTGCACACCCTGCGTTCATCGGTGTGACGGGGTACATATTTCAGTACAACACCGGCAGGGAATTAATTTTCAGGATCCGACTCAAGATTCGACTCAAAAGACTGATTCATTTTTGCATCGGACAGAGTGTTCGAATCCTTTCTGACAGACGTTTTGAAACACAGCCTGTGATTCGCTCTCAGCGCCGCGTCAGCCAATCAGAGCGAAGCACTGAAGTGAAGCCTGAACGTCCCTTATGAGGCCCGTGTGAACGACTCACGTAAAATGGCGACGGCGGAGCCGGTGAGTCAATAAACTTCTCAAAGATTATTTTACACATTTCAGTCCATTCGCGCAACGCTACAAAACGACCTGCTCATAACAACATGTCTATGCTTACTTTTAGACTGTAATGACTATAAATGTCACCCCTTATAAACTTTTCAAAAGTTTTTCGGTAAGTTTGAATGGAGTAGCTCAACAAAATTGGCTAAAAGTTGACAAGGCTTGTTCTACTCGCGCAAGGCACTTAATTACTTTTCCAGATGTCTGTTCGCCCCCGCTACCCCATATGCACCTTTTATATTGTTTAATTGGTTTTCTGGAGAAAATCGTGTACGTCACAGCACACAGCTGTCAAAAAATAACTGAAGTGAGCAGTAAACGACACCATGCTGAATCAAGCCATGAAAGCTGTAAACATAGCCGATTTATTCAAAACCATTACAATCTATGATTACATTTCTGTTTGACATATTAAATGTATTTTAGTGTAAATTCGTTTGTGTGTTTTCTAAACGGCTGACATTTTAAAGTCCCAATTGGGCTGATAATAATGAATGACTACACACACACACATACACACACACAGCTCACCTTAAATTCAGGTTAAGAAAGATTAACATCAGATACAACACAATTACATTTAACTACCAGGTTTTGCATTGGTCACAGCTGTTGAATCAGTTCTGTTTTCGATGTTTGTTTAAATAAATGAGGACAATAAAAGGACAATGCCTAAAGACCTGCTCTTCTGTCATTGGTGTGTGTGTGTGTGTGTGTGATTGCCTAAAGACTTACTCACTTGTCATTTGTGTGTGTGTGTGTGTGTGTGTGTGTGTGTGTGTTCATACTGGCTGCTTTAGTGTGGACTTAAATGTGATAGATTTAAATTAATCTTTGAAATCTTCTTGTGCAGGAACTAAAATCTAATTCTTGTAAGAGTGGAGAGGAGATCTCAGAAGAGAGCAATCAGGAGATTGTCAGCCCTGAGAGCTACATCAAACACCCCCTACAGAATAGGTTGAGTGAATGAATGCACTTGCTTTCAGGACACACTTGATGTTATTGGTCATTTTCATTATTGTGCTAGTTTTTTTAAATCTAGTCTTAGTTTGTAATCTAAAACCACTGAAGTTAAAGGGGAGTTCACCTAAAAATGAATATTCTGTCATCAATCGTTTGTTTACACTCTCCACTTGAGTTTCTGGTAAACACAAAAGAAGATATTTTGAAGAAATTCAGTGTGAAGCCATTCACTTTCAAAGTATTTTTAAAAATGATTTGGATGTCAATGGTTATTGTCCAATAAAAAAAGAAAGTCATAAAGGTTTTTATCTTCTTGAAGGAAGTTAAGCGGCCAGTAAATGTAAATTTTTGTGTCAACTATCCCCTTTAACATCTTATAATATTCTTTTTTTGTTCTTTAGATTTGTAGATTCATAAAAAAATGTAGATTCATTGTTTTTTATTTCCCCCTGAAGATGGTGTTTATGGTTTTTCAAAAACGACAAGAGCAAAACATGGCAGGCCAACCTGAGGCTGATCTCTAAATTTGATACCGTAGAGGATTTTTGGGCGTAAGGATTTAAAAAAAATAAATAAATAAAGATGTATTTTAAAATAATAATTCAGTTAAATTGACAAGTTTCTTTGCATTTATGAATTTCTTTTAGGCTGTATAACCACATTCAGCTCTCCAGTAATCTGATTTCAGGATGTGACTACTCGCTTTTTAAGGTAGGCTTTCCTAATAACTTTGGGTTATATATTTAAAGGAAATGTTCAGTCAAAAATGAAAAAGCTGCCATCATTATCATCAGCACTGTGCAATTACTCCCAATTATACACAAAGTGTTTCCATGACTCTAAGAACTAATTAATCCTTTGCTTAACCACATTAAAAAATATTTTTTTTTTCACCCCAAAAATTAAAGTGTGCTATTAATATTCTTACCCTTGCATGTTAATCACCAAGCACCATGGTTTCAACTAAAAAGCTTGTTTATTAAAGCTGAAAAAGAATGGGTGGTGAGGACTGAGGGGGAATAAATGAACAGCAATTATTTCTTTGAAACATTACTGACCAACCACACTGGAACATAAGTTGACCTTTGCCATATTTCTAGATCCAGATTATCATATTTTATGATTTTCTGTTGTAAATTGCTGGAGGTATGGATTGAAATGATAAAAAATATTCCACATCATTACTCAGAATAGGCACATGTTTTCCCCAGTATTATAAAAACATAAAATTACAAATGATTTTATTTATCTATTTTTTTTATTTTGCTTATTGATTTAAATGTTTTTCTACATGTTTTCATGTTATCATTTTTTATTTTATTAGAAAAATATGCTTCAGAATAACACAAATCATTAAATCTGATGAAGTAGTAATAACATAATATTACTTTTTACCTCTATGGGCATGTTTTACTTGCTGTACATGGAAATCTCCAGTGAGATGTTACCAAGAATGGTGGAGATGCAAAGGGTCAGTTGCCGAAAGCTTAGCCTTTGTAAAATATTATGTTTGTGTATTTTTATTGCTTTTGGTTAGTGTGGTATACATCTTTCCACATAAGTAGTATGAAGGACTTACTGGTTTGTGCTTTGGTTGCAGGATGGTATCGAGCCCATGTGGGAGGATGAGAGGAATAAAAGAGGAGGCCGCTGGCTCATCACTCTCAACAAGCAGCAGAGGAAGTATGACCTGGACCGCTTTTGGCTGGAAACTGTAAGAGTTTTGAGTTAGTCACTGAACGCCCCCTCAACACGCACACAATAATTCATGTGCTTCTGCAGCCCTGACTCTGTAACATTCACCTGTGTCAAACCAACAGCTGCTGTGCCTCATCGGTGAGGCCTTTGATGACTACAGCGATGATGTGTGCGGGGCTGTGGTCAATGTCAGAACCAAAGGAGATAAAATTGCCATCTGGACAGCTGACTATGAGAACAGAGAAGCTGTCACGCACATAGGGTGAGACTCTTATTTAGTATTGGCACATTTTAAACATCCACGTGACGCTATTCCTAAATGACAACGATTCAGCATATGTTGATTAGACCTTTGACAGACATTGTGACCATGGACATTCACATTTACACTACGTTTGACCCAGAGAGAGCTGGTATAGTGTAGTTGTACAGCCTTTTTTAACAGCACAGTATCATTAATACTTTTATATAAAGTTAGATTTGGACAGAAATATTGAGATAAGAGTTTATAGTTCAGATAATGTCTAGGGTAGAAATCAAAAAAAGCAAATATGTGGTTCTTGATCCTCATCCTTTGGACACCTGCTTTTAAACTGTTGTATGTCTGCTTAATTTTAACTCCATTCATTCAGATTATTAACGTGTTTTCTAAATTGAAGTGAATGTGTTCAAATCTCAAGTTGATGGATTGATGTTCTGACTCGGGGATCTCATTTAGTTGCATTTGTGTGAACACTAAGGGCCTGCTTACACTTAGGGCTGGTTGCACCAGGAGTGCATAAGTTAGAACTTTGATTAGTTGCGATGTAAAGAGACACCAAGTTACAACTTAAGCACTAATAAAACGTTTTGTGTTGCACCAATGAACTTAGTTTAAATGTATATATTTCAACTAAATATTTACAACAACCTCTGCCTATGTATAACGGTAGAAAAAAGACGACAGCTAGATTAGATTACATCGATGAGCTCGTAATGATAAAGAAGAACCACAAATTCTCACTTCCTACTTCTCTCTCTGCTCACAGCTTTTTGCTTTTAATTTTTGATTATGTCCTGCCAAATCTCACTTTTTTTCAGTTTGTGACAGACAAGTTTTTTTAAAGGAGTGTTTTGTTTGTATCCATCAATTAAACATCGATGGCTGTTTTTCCCCCTGTTTCTCTTCTCGTCCATGTGTAGGCTGTTAACATCGTTTCAAGTTTAATATTTTGATTTTGATAACTCGCGTTCACATGCATCCCATTTTACAATTTGAAGACCTCTGATTGGGTTTTACGTCATTTAATTCAAATACAAATTACTTTATGGAGAGCTTATGACCAACTAACTACATTCTGCCTTAAGAAGATGTAATTCAACTGAAGTACAAACTGGCTAGTAGTTACTAACCCTGGATAGTAGTTACTTCACATTCCAGTTAAAGCAAGAACTTATGAACAACTGGTTCATCCCTACCTTTTTTTTTTTAATTAGATATCGGATTTGTGAAAATGGCACCTTTTACATTTACCCATGTCAGCAAATGTCATTTTTTGAGTGCATGTTTATTTTTTTGATTTTGGAAGGAGTAAAATTAACAACCAGATACATTTAGGCTGCAACCAGAATCGTCTACTTGTTGAGTAGTTACTATATTTGAATTTGAATTTACTACACGATCATTAGAAAAGTATGTTCTACTTAACCTGCATCAGTTGCTTTCACTCCAGGAACTGAGTTTGACACCCCTGTAGTAGCTCATTCGGGTAGTTCTCATCTACTGTTTGAATTCGGACATACTAATCAGCTCGCATACTGTTTTTAACCTACTATATAGTAGGGAAGTATACGATTTCGGAACCAGTCTTAGACTTGTCCAGTTTCATCTGGAGTGTGTCCCAGACCACATCCCGATCCCCAAGTGGTTCAAGCGAATGGAATCATATCTGTCTTGAATGCATTTCAGAGGGCATTGTCCTTTTTACGATCAGCTAGCTATCCGATTTAAAAAAAAATGTGACCAGGTGTAAACAAACAACCCCTAAATGAAAAACAGGCGACAGGAGATCAGTGGGAAAGATACCTGCCTAATCTACATTTCACAAACAAACACATGCAATATGTGATACAGAAAATATCATTGGCTTGTGTGTGAGACTCACACAAGACTGCAATTTTCCTATCAAAACTTGAATCCCCCAAGAAGCTTGCACGCGATCGAAGTTTCCTGTGCCCTGAATTGCAGTGGAAAAAGACAAAAGAAAAATATGAAAGAGAGAATGTTTGCCTGCAGAAACCATTGCTGATCCTCTGGTGCAGGTCTATGGCTCTTCTTCATGAACTTTTCATTGCCCTGTATCCAGAGGTGCCAGTATGATTTTTGGGCCTCCTTGACAGCATATTGATTTGGTTTCCCTCTGAGAAATCCATCAGATTTTGCCTCATCTCCAGTCAGACACTTTGCAGTCATCCTAACTTTGCCTTGCCCTCTCATTGGGTGTAGACTGTGTATTTTCCAGACAAAACGCATTCGAAAATATGGAAGATATTTAGCCTTCTAAATTTCTCACAAGTGTGGGCGATGCATCTGTGCTTTTTTCAGATTGCGTTTTTGATAGTACACTACAAGAAGATTGTGCAATGTGTACTTTGCTTAAGGAGACATGCCAAATCTGCAAAAGAAGCACTTAACTGAATCACAATAATTTGTTCTGAAAACAAGCCAAGTAATGAAAGAATTCAAGTCTCTGGGTTTCTGCAAGTCTTCTGCTAAGAATTCACCCTTACACTGTTTAAAAAAGTTTCACAATTTTTGTTCCCAAAAAAGTTGATGGTTTTAAGTACAAAAGGTTGTGGTGTTAAACTAATAGTTCACTTATCACTTAGTTTTTCACTTATCCCAAAAATGTGAGTTTCTTTTTTCTGTTGATCTCAGAAGAAGATTTTTTTGATTGCTGGAAACCGGAAATCATTTTTACCTACTATGGATGTCAATGGCTACTATATTCCAGCATTCTTCAAAACATCTTTTGAGTTCAATAAAAGAAGGAAATGCAAGTTTTAGAATCACTTTAATGTGAGTAAATGGTGAATACATAAATGTTGCAAAAAAAAAAAAAAAAAAAAAAAAAAGAAATTTTTAAAATAAATTAAAAGTAAAAAAAAGGAAAAAAAAAAAAATTTAAAAAAAAAAAAAAAAAAAAAAAAGAAAGGAATTCCTCAGCATTTTTCTATTCCAATGCAAGTATCTTAAGATCATTAAATCA
This sequence comes from Danio choprae, assembly GCA_903798125.1. NCBI lineage: Eukaryota > Metazoa > Chordata > Actinopteri > Cypriniformes > Danionidae > Danio > Danio choprae. The sequence goes on along the minus strand of CAIGQW010000302.1, from coordinate 1,814,389 downwards.
AGATACATATACATAATGTGTAAAATGAGATAGTCTTGTCTGAGAATCTGAATAAATCTAAATTCAAAACTAGGCATGGGTCGGTATAAGATTCTGACGGTGTGATAACCTAGGCTAAAATTATTTGAGGTTTTAAAAGCGTGACTTCCAAAGCACGGTAAACCTTGAAACTGGTTATCATGCCAAGCCTATTCAAAACACAACCACACATACAAGTCATATGAAAATAGTTTTTCGGTTTGAATTAAATAGCTTTTCCTTTTTGTTTTTATCACTCTCTCGCTTAATTTTTATCACAGAAATCAAGAGTTTTTGTTTTTGCCATTAAGTTTTTCAAGTAAATGTATCCAGATTTAAGTATACGTAGACATTTGCTCTGGAAAACAAACACACCAGGGTTTACCATAGTTACCATATAACCTTTTCACAGTGTGATTAGAAGGTATTTTCCATTCTCTGCTGTATGAGTTGTTGTTTTTTAAGTAATGTAATGTAAAGTTTAGTGTTTTTAATAATTATGTGTCCCTATAAATTCCCTTCTAGTTATTAATTTCTTTTCTTGTTGTTAAAAATGTCCTAAAACCTTAAATATAACTTGATTAATTAAACCAATATTTAAAATTCAATCAATTTTGTCATTGTGTTTGTTATTCTTAATTCATTCACACTCATGCAGTTCTGCTATTAATGACACTAATAATGCTGAACCAGGTTTAATGTGTATTTGTGTTGTTTGTTTGTCAGGAGAGTGTACAAGGAGCGGTTAGGTGTCCCTATGAACATGACCATTGGCTACCAATCTCACGCTGACACGGCTACTAAGAGCGGCTCCACTACTAAGAACAAGTTTGTGGTCTGAATCTCTTTAAGGGCCTGAATCTCTCTCTCTTTCTGTCCATTTCTGTCTATTTCTCTCTGCCTCTTAAAACCAAAGCAACAAAAACAGACTGGACTCAAACTGCTACAAAACCCCTGCAAGCACACGGTTTTTTCCCAAAAGCCCTGCACAGACACACTCCTGGATTTCAGCTTGCTCAAACAATGAGGACTCCAGCACAGACAAAGTTTGTGAAACCGTTCGTCTGCTGCTTGTTACATTCACACATATTTTATAAGTTTTACTCTTGCATTATGCTACACTACATGTTCCCACCCAAACATTCACACATCACTACACCGTTTCCCTGAGAAGAAGAAAATGTATACATAAAAAAAAAAAGTCACATTCAATGTTTACCCCTGGAAAATCTTGTTCAGTGTTTGTAAAGTATTTAAGAATTTTTTTTGTTTGTTTTTGAAAGAAATTGTCAGTTTATTTAATGGCAGAGGAAAGAAAAACGTCTGTGTTCTTTTATCCAGCAGTTTTGCTGCTTCAGTGCCTAATGAACATAAATGTTTTAATTTATTCAGATTAATCCTCAACATTTCATTGAGACGCTATTTGACTATTGAGTGCATGTGATCAAGCTAATCTTTATAGAGCTGCCTTACATCTTTAAGCATTGACTTGATTAAATTTGAGGGCTTGCAATTCAAGAAAAGTGTTATTTTTTTAATATTGTGAATTTTTGATGCCTCGTAAGTTTACATTCCTTGTTAGAATAGTAGACTGGGACTTTTTTGTTTTGTTTGCAGTGCTGTAACAGATGAACTGTGCTTGTCTGAATGTCATTTGGCTCTTCAAAGGGATAGCAACATTATCAAATAGGCCCTGAAAATAAAATAGATTTATGTTGATTGAACTTATTTCACTGAAAAGGGGGAAAGGCGTCTCGGTATTCATCGGTTTCATGTGTATTCATGTGTTGCAAGATGTTAAGGGGCTTTTAATTATTCATCGCAACATCAAATCTCACTAAAGTAGATCACAGAGGTAGCATAAAACACTTATGGTAGCATAAAACCAGCAATATATACTATTAGTGTTAATTTGGGCAGTAAAGTTTTATATGTAGAGGCTTTGCTGTTTTTCAGATGGAATTTGCTTTACAGATAATTTCAGCCTTGTATTATAAGAAATCTAACATTCTGATCTGAAAACTTAATTGGATCAACTCAAAATCAATCAAGTGGTTTTTTTTAAGAGGCGTGAAGCTCCTTGTTTGCAGACTTTCTGGTTGGAGGTTTGCAGTACAAGTGCTCAGTCTGGTGTCACCATCAGCTCGCAGCCATTATTTTCCCAATCCAGTATCACTATCTGTCCTTTAAACTGAATTCCCAGAGCTCCGAATAAGTTTATTATGGTACCGCGCAGTAGACTTTGAACAGTGCTGTACTATAATATTGCACCAGAATGTCATCTGATACTGGCTGCTAGGCCAAGGACGAGGGGTTACAAAGAGAATAAATAATTATTTATTAGCGAGGACTTTGTACAGAATCAAACGGGTGTTCAAACTGAGGTTTTCCATTTATCTCAAGGACAGCTGATCGATACAGGCTTTTTAGCAGTTCTGTGCTTTTTTCTTTTCTTTTTTTTTTTAATAAGTCTCTTATGCTCACCCATTGCTGTCATCCATTTACGGCATTTTATCACAGAATACAGTACAAACGTATATTGTGAAATATGAGTGAAATGGTTTTTAGTTATCTATAATAATCATATAATAATAATAATAATATTTAGTATTATTATTAAAAATGTTAAAATGACATAAATCATTGTGAAATGCTGATTTGGTGCACAAGAAATATTTATTAATGTTGAAAAAGACTGATGTTTTAATAATTATCAGTGAATGGAAGGATCAGAAGAGCAGAATTTCTTTACATTGTTAATTAGAAATGCCAGTTTTATCAAAGTAACGTGTCACTGCTATGTTCAAGCAGTTCATTTATTACTTAAACAAAATATTACTGACAACCACAGACTGCTTAATGTTTTTTTTTCTCTCAATTTGATTAACCAACCCTTAATTCTACTACAGCAGCGTCAGTTAAATTGCAATGGCATTTTTATCCCTGCTGACATGCATACCCTTGTCAGGAACTGTTATTGATGTCTTCATCAAACATTTAAGCTTAAGTCTGACTTGAGCATATAGACAGTGTAAACATACTGCGAAGACACGGTTCATTGATCTGCCCTAATCTACATGGTTTAGTCAAGCTGTGAGCATGTTTAACTGTAGGGCATATTTGCTCCTCATTATCATGGTGTGAGAAGTGTGTGTTGATTATGTATTATAATTTATTTGATAACACTTCACAAAAATGTCTCATTTGTTAAAAAAAATACAGAAAATGAACCAAAAACATCATGTCAAAACATTCCATGTGACTTCAGTTGTTCAACTGTAATCATATCACCCTGCCAGAACACTTTTGTGTGCCAAAAGCAGTAAAACTGTAAAAAAGACTTTGCTCGCCGATGTCTTGTGTCAGATCAGGGTGCGCTTTTACTACGAACAATATGGCACTTTAAAGTTCCTTGATTCTGGTTCCTTTTCTGGACTTTGAACATCTTGTGACTGTTGCTGTTTATGGAGGATGAGGGAGCTCTCGGATTTAATCTAAAATATCTTGATTTGTGTTCAAATGATGAACAGACGCTCTGGGTTTAAAGGACAGAACTGATTTCTTTTTCATTTTTGCATGAACCAATCTCTTAAATACATATTCTAAATGTCTAGTTAGCATCTAAAAATTGAGACTAAAAGTGAAAATGAGCAAAATCATCAAAGGTTCCTGAAGTAAACAAAAGACATCAAATTTATGTCTCTGTGATGTACGAGTGCTATCAAATTAAACCAATTTTAAATGCTTTATTATTCCAACCACTGTAATTTTTTAATAAACTTTAAACAGACCTTTTAAGAAATATAATAAATATTAACAATGTACTCAAACCCCTACCTAATAAATCTAAAGTAACTGAGAACTGTTAAGTGGTTTACTTTTTAGCTTTTAGGGCTGAGGAATATGACAAAAATCTCATATCCTGATAACGATATTCAGGGGTTGGACAATGAAACCGAAAAAGCCTGGTTTTAGACCACAACAATTAATTAGGACCTTGTTTTGCAGCCAATACAGCATCAGTTCGTCTTGGGAATGTCAGATGCAAGTCCTGCACAGTGACCAGAGGGATTCTGAGCCATTCTTCTTAGAGAATAAGGTCACTATGTAACGCTGGTAGAGAAAATTTTCATGACTCGCTCCTCCAAAACACCCCAAAGTGGCTTAATAATATTTAGATCTGGTGACTGTGCAGGCCATGGGAGATGTTCAACTTCATCAAACCACTCTGTCACCAGTCTTGCTGTGTGAATTGGTGCATTATCATCCTGATACACAGCTCCGCCTTCAGGATACAATGTTTGAACCACTGGGTGCACATGCTCCACCAGAACCATGGTTCAGTAGTTCTTGGCAGTGACACATTCATCTAGCACAAGTACTGGGCCAAGGGAATGAAAAATAAAACAGTAAACAATTTATTGTGTGGAACCACAATAAAAAAGCTAGAGCAAAATATGGAACGATAGACTTTTTATATTGTTCATACAATACATATTGTCATATTGCACAGCCCTAGCTGTATGTCTTAGCGGAATTTACATCGCTTTTATGTCAAGTTACAAAATTAAAAACAACTTCTCTTTTAAAGTGTTCTTTGACCTTTTGTTTTGCATTTGCTTTTTGCGTTTAGTATTTCCTATGGTTGATTATCTGTCATCTCGCTTCAACACACTTTGATAAAAATGCCAAAAAAAAACTACATAGGAAGGCCCTCAACAAAAATCCAACTAAATAACTGCAAAATTAATTTACTGACAGCCCTAAAGAGTATCCCGGAGCTTATTTATTGGCTTGCATGCAGGGTCGCCAATAATGGCCGCAGATGTCGATAGTTTTTAATCTCATTTTGATGTCTGCTGGATGTGTTTGTGCTTCTGGACAGCAGGATAATGAGATGATGCTCTGATGTGTGTGTGTGTGTGTGTGTGTTTTTTTTTCTTTTTTGAAGCGTCCCTCTCATCACACACCTCCAGCATCTTTAATGAGAGACCCTCAAATCAGCCTTACTGACCCTCACAAAACTCTTAATGAGGAGCGCGCAGTTTGTTCACCAATTACCGGTCTTGAGCAGATGGAGATGCGCGCTGTTGAAATCTTAATTTGGATTTCTGTTTTGCATGTAGTCTGAATGCTTGTTATGCGTTCATAGATGCATCCGGGGAGATGAAAAGCCGGGGTATGCGGAAATGGAGGACTCATTCGAAAGGCAAGCTAATAGCAGTCAGACCTCTGAACTGTGATGGGCAGTGAAGGGTATATTACACAACTGCTCCAAAAAGGGGGGAAAAAGAGCCACTAGGCATATCTTTGACATTAAACCGCATCCCACCTCTGAATACCATAGTATAAATGGTTATTCACTAGGCAGGATGCTCTAAGGCTCTAAGTCATGTCTTATTACTTTACATGTTTGTTCTTGCCTCGAGCTACCAGAGAGCATGAAAGCTTCTTCATTGTTACTGCAATCCTGGCATGTGGCTTGGGGTTTTTGCCAAACATTTTCAGTGGATTACTACAGTGGATGGCTTGGATGTGAGTATGATATTTAAAGATAATATCTAAACTGTATTATCTAATTTTAATTTTATTATTTTAATGAATCACTTTTTGAGTTAGCATCAAGTACACGAGAATGCATATGAACTATAAGGGAGAGTGTATGTCTTTGATATTGTAATTTGTGGCCTTTTATTAACATCCCTGCAGTGTCAAATTTAACTTTTAAAAATATAACTATTTCATGTCTCTCTATTAATAGGAACTCATAAAAGATGCAAAAGTAATTATTTAAAACAAAATGCAAGATACATTTTTAAATGGTTTTACATTATATACATGCATGTACGAGCACACATTTAATTCAAAGGAAGTGCACACGCACTTAAGACATTGTTATATTGTTATTCGATGTACCATATTTACAAAAATGTTCTAACTTGATTTTTAAATATAGACACAAATGTGTGGTCGTACAAAATTTTGTTGACTTTTTGCGGATAAATGTGTAGTATTTATAAGGATTATAAGATTCATGGAATGTTTCGAAGCTTTTTAATAATTGAAGCAGTTTTCTTTGTCGGTAAGTTTTTATTTGTAAATAAATAATATTATTCAGCAAGGATGCATTCAGTTGCCATCAAATTTTAGAGTAAATATTTACATTGTTACAAAAAAATATTTTTTTTTTATAAAAATTACATTTCAAATAAAAGCTGCAAATAAATGTTCAATCCTTATAATAATAGTAAGCAATATTTATTTATTTATTTTCAGATTTTAACAGTTAAAACAAGTCCAAAGCATCCATACAGATTATATATTCTATCAACTCAGCGAGACGAACAGAAAAATCAAATAAAAAGACACAAGACAAGGCAAGGCAAGTTTATTTATATAGCACATTTCATACACCGTGGCATTTCAAAGTGCTTTACATAAACAGGAATAAAAAAGAGAAGTATAACAAATAAAAACAAATAATATAAAAACAGATTAAAATGTGTTAAAACAGCTTATAAAAGAATGAAAAAGAAAAGAAAGACATAATAGTGCGATCAAGGAAAACAATAATTAATAATTAAACAAAAAAACAAGTACAGTATAAAAATAGTACAACAGTGTGGGCTAGTCTTTCAACCTTTCTATGCTAAGAGTTGTCTCACCAAAATAGGTAAGGAAAGGATATCTTGAAAAACTTGAATGTTTTCTCTTCTAATGTGGTAGAGAATAAGACCTTTGGCTGTATAATATTCATTTTTAGAATAATAAACTTTATTTTTCATAATAAAGTTGTCAATATTCCTGAGAATTTTAAGCAGGTTGTTACACTGATAGCAGTGGTATTGTCTGTTACATGCTTATCACTTACACAAGTATGCCCTTTCCGCATACTTTTCATCAGCCAATGACCTAAATCCGAAATTAATTTACTTCAACATCCTTTGGGAAGGAAGATTGTAAGATACAGATCTCTGAATATAATGATTAATGGCCACAAGATGGAGACTCAACCTTCACTTTGTCTCTGCCAATTAATCACAGCCTCACTTTTCTGCTTGTTTGATGAAATCATATTTTGTCATGGCCTTTACGTGCCTGTTGCAAATGAACACCACAATTGCTCGCAGTAAAAGAAACATTAAACTCTCGTGCGTACAGGCGGTAAACGCAATACTTCTTAGCTATGAATGCTATTGCTATTTACAAACGCCGCATAAATCACAGTCCGGGTCTCCCGCCGAAGGCTGATTCATGTACAGATTTGTATCTATTTGCCTTGTTCTTTAGATTTATATTTGTACTGGCCAATAATTATTCCATTTTCTAAAACGTCTCGCCCAATATCCGAGCGCAGCGTGACCCCTAAATGCTTTCCTGGCTGTTATTAGACTGCTGACAGATGAGTTTCTGTTCCTTTTATGAGGCAAGGGGTGAGAAACCGAATTGTCCGCGTGTCGGAAACGGCGCTCTGTCACACACGCTGTTAAGTGTGTTTGAGTGGATAGGATAGCTCGTGGCAGGAGTCCCTTGAGGGCTGGGTTTGATGTGCTCGGATGGTTTCCAATAGCAACCGACTGGCCAGTGAGCGGCTACATATGGAGAGTGTGTGTGCGTGTGTGAGTCGGGATGTGCTCTGTTCGCACTTAAACTCTGACACACGATTCTCATTGGCACTTCTTTTTAGCACGCTTGATGTGTGAAGAGGCATTAATGAATGCATTTCACTCCAGGCTCCTTTACTTCACGTCAGAAAAAGAGTTGGGGTTTATCCGCGTCTCCATTTGTGGCTTTCAAACAAATGATCAAACATGCAAAGAAACATCAAAGCATCTCCTGCATAATTAAATTGGTTGTTTTCTTCCCCCCCCCCCCCCTCATTTGTTTACTTTGAAAGGTTTCGTTTTTTATTCATTAAGAAGAAATAAAACAATTGTCGCTTCAAATGTTGTCAGTTCAGTATTATTCGATTAGTCACTTCAGCCGTCTGTCTGTTTGGGAACATGGAGGGTGGCAGTGATTCATAACCTTAACGATGACATGTAATTTCTGGATTATGAGCAGAACACACCAGAATTGTAAAAAATACATTTTGTTATTGTTTTTCAGTCAGGTCTCCTAAAAGCATCCCATCAACTAATCTTATCGCAACTTTGCGCTATTGGTTCAACCTGAAGGTTCAGTGTTCGATAACAAAAAAAAGAGAGCAATTTTATGCAGTTTGGGGAGAGATTAATGTCCGTCCCAGCACACAGTTGCAGTGCTAAATATATTAGTGTCCTTACCAGTCTTATAAGAACAGTTTTTCAAGCTTGTTAAAAAACTACAGGCAGTCAAAAATGAAAAAAGTCATGAAAAAGATGACCTTTTATCAGTTGACCTGCAAAATGCAATGGGGGATTATTTTGTGAACTGGAACGATTGTATCTGTTCACGATTCAACAACTCGCTGATTCAAAAGATCCAGAGTGAGTCTCCGGTCAAAAATTCACTGATTCCAGCGATCAAGTCAGAGTGAATCACCAGTTAATAATTCTCTGATCCAAATGATCAAGTCAGAGTGAGTCACCAGTTAATGATTCAGTAGAC
>CAIGQW010000302.1:1778899-1805772 GCA_903798125.1 Danio choprae | reverse complement strand
CCAAATGATCAAGTCAGAGTGAGTCACCAGTTAATGATTCAGTAGACCAAATGATCAAGTCAGAGTGAGTCTCAGTTAATGATTCAGTAAACCAAATGATCAATTCAGAGTGAGCGTCCAGTAAACGATTTACTGATCCAAATAATCTGATCAGAGCAAGTTTCCAGTTAACAATTTACTGATTCACTGATTTAAATGATCCATCAAAAGAGAGTCCAGTTAATAATTCACTGATTCAAATGATCTTGTCAGAGTGAGTCTCCAATCAATAATTCACTGATTCAAATGATCCGGTCAGAGCGAGTCTTCAGTTAATGACTCACTGATTCAAATGAAATTAAGTGTGTTTGAGGCCTCGTAATGATCATTGTAGTTCTAGTCCTTGGAGAGACCTTAAATCCCCCAAATTTTTAATCACTCACAGTTGTGCCCACACAAGTATACTCAATTTCCGATGAAAAATTACATCTGGCCGATTATGTAAATGAACATGTATCTCCTGAACCATCTTCGTGAGTTTTAACAAAACCTGGATGTTATCAGATTAGCCTGTTTGACTATTTTTGACCAAAGTAATATTTACAACCAGGTGTCTCCAGGAAAGTTTTATATTTCATTTAGCTGCTCTTTTTAAACAACATGTTCTCTTCAGACAGTAATGGGACACAGGCTGGTATAAAGCAGACAGGTGGATGTCAAAATTTGCGAATGAGTCGAGACACGTGCCTCGGTCTCTGTAATTTGCCAGCTCAGCTCACTCTGAATGAAGACTCGCATCGACAAGCTGTCAATGTCCAAAAGAGAGAGAAACATTACTGCATTAATAACTAGTTTTTCCATTTGGTTCGGTAGACATTATATTAAGGGTTGAAATACATTTATTTGTCACCACCTGGATTTTTCAAGTGGTAAAATGCAGTTGTCTTTCTCATAGATAACCATATTTAGTATGTATCACTGGGGCAGTACCCTAAGGTGCAAAAAGTCCATCTTGGTGTCTACCAATAAATTATAGTGGTTTACCTTGGGCTACCACTTCAGTGACAGTCAAAAACAAAGAAAAGAAAAAAGTAGTGACTCTGAATTAATCTCCAGTGTGAACATAGCATTTAAGGCTACGTTTACATGACAATGTTTTGTTCCACATTTACAAATATGTAAAACCAGGCAAATATATTGCATTATGTACCGCAGGCCATTGCTGTTTGTTTGTTTGTTTGTTCATGCTTTCTTTCAATCTACACCTCCCTAAACACTGACCATGCACATAAATGACGCCATTATTTCAAAATCTCTAATTTCTGTGTGTTTACCAACAATGGCTTGTTATTTTCAGTTTTCAGTCCCAAAACAGGCAAATACATTTCCAGTTTTTGCCTGAAAATGTGTAAATGGCAGCTAAGCCTTTATTTATACATGTTCAGAATTGAACAGGGGCAACAGACTTCACACTTTTTGTCAGAGCAAACTTGCGTATATCTTTAGTAGTACTGTAATTCAGTAAAGTCTGGTTCACCCAAGCTTCACTGTAATTGTCTCTGGGTATATTCAACTTGCATGTGTGGGATTCCAGCTCTTGGAAGGTGCAATCGCAATAAGCTTTCATCTCTTTGATATCAGATCAGCATGACAGAATCAGATGATAGAGCTCGACAATTACAGCCGCACCTTTGAAAACACATTTGGCATTCGACAGAGCACATGCTGCATACATTGACGCCCCAGATACTGTTGACTAACTCGGATGATATACATCAAGGCTTCATCTGTATGGCCGACGACCTCTTTGGTCAATTATTTTTCTGTTAGCTAGGCTTAAACCTGTTGGAGAGTGGCTTAATTATAATTCCTATTACATTGCGCACAATTACTGGCTGTAGCGTCCTTTGTTTAGTATGAAGAGCCTGTCACGCTCCCAACGGCAGATTGCCATCTACACCATGTTAATGGGAATCAAACATGGCATTTCATGTTACCTAAAGCACCACAAGGGAATCAAGTCTCACTTTGTCCCCGCAGTTGGGTTTTATATTGAATCTCGCACTGCTGGACAAGCCAAGTGCTTTGTAATTTTAGAAAAGGCGGCAGGTTTTAAGGCATTTGACTGCAGCTATTTTAGTCTGAAGACTTGGGCACTAAGTCAGACACACGATAGAGCGGTAGAAGGGCCTCCCTGAGGGCTAGCCGGTTACACGAGTAAAGCTCAGGAGGTGAAAGCGAGAAAATGTGCATGCAAATCAGCACCACTGCCTTAGTTTTCCTCTTCTGAATCAGAAGTGTTGTGTCGTGGGGCTTTACCAATGCCACTTCTTTTTTTCTTTCTATCTCAATCTCATGTCATTCACCCTACATTCCCTTCACGGGCGAATATCTCCATGACGACCCTATCCTCTGTCTCTCCATCTCCGGCCTCTCTCTCTCTCTCTCTCTCTCTCTCTCTCTCTCTCCCCCTCTCTCTCTCTCTCTCTAGTGTGCGTCATGAAGATGAAAAGTGCCTAATCCCCTTGTGGAACTCGAGTCTAACAGACACACATGCAGAATCCCTGCTTTTGGGAAGACGTCACACACACACCAGCGCGTCACTCTCTCAGAGCGAGCGCAGCTTTACAGCGGGAAGCGCTGGATGGAGAAGGAAGAAGGGAGAGAGGGAGGGTGGCGATAAACGCTTATTGTTCTTGAGGAGCCTGAACTGGAGGTGTGGCATCTGCCGGGCGTTGTCAGGGAGACAGAGTGCTGGCTGTTCCCTCTTCCTCTTAGCTGATCACTCAGACGGGGACGCTGATCCTTATGGCATCTAGAACAGCAGCCACAGGTAACCGCCTAACCTACACCTGTGTTTGCCATAGAGTTGGGACTGTTTTAACTGCCTGTACATGGAGGTAAAGAAACACTAAAGGTGAAGAGACACTGCGTGTGGCAGGTAGGACTGGATCAGAGGTGTGCATGTGTGTGTGTGTGTGTGTGTGTGCATTGTGACTCATAAAGAGGAAAGTGGTAATGTATTCTGCCAGGGGTTGCTGCGAATTTTCACAGCCCCGCTCCTGTTGTGTTTTAGTGGAGAGGTTGGAAGAATAAAAGACACAGGGAGCGGAGGAGACATCGCGGTGTTGTTGAATCATCACGTAAGTGTGTCACTAGTTCACTTTGTCTGTGGCGGTCAGGTGTCGTTAAAGCGCTCGGGCTTAGCGGAGCTCCTTCGGCAGGCACGGTGATTCTCCCTCCCGCCGCGTTCAATGCTTCCGATCTCACACACTGATAGACTAGAAGAGCTCTGGACAGTGATGGATGCTATTTCTAGGTAAAGCGCAAAAAAGTGTGGATTTCAGGGGGTGGAGAAGAACAGGTTTGGGGCTGTCAGACATAATAAAGGAGACCTGCCTTGGGGAAAGACACGCAGAGCTTTGACTGACTGACTGAATAAGTAAGTAACTTACAGGATGAATTAGTGTGCGAGGGTGGGAATCAACCATTTGCATTTTCATCTTATCAACGGGTGTCGTCATATGTGGAGAGAGCAGGATTATTTGCTTTGGATAAACTATAAGCTCAGCAGATCTCCAGGATAGGCAATTCTATTTTTGCATCCATTAGGGGCTGAAGGAAAAGGGGGGGAAACGGAGATTGAGGAAATGGACCTGGCAAGTTGATACGAGGCTATTTAGGTGTACAGCTTCTGTTGAATTGTCGCTGCGATCTAGGGAAGATTGCGTTTTAAGGGAACATTTGCGACTGTAACTTTTATAACTATAGGTGTGAATTAGTGAATGAGATGAGTGTTTGAGTACATGCTGTTTTTGAGATTGTGAATGGATGTGTTCTGAGGTGAAGTTTGTAACACGGCTTTAACCGAAAGAGTCTTCTTCATAGATTTTATGATTAAGTTTAACAAGCCTTGAGATCATTCTAACCATTGCTGTCTACACCCTAACACCTTCTGATGAATGATCCTTAATGTCCGACCTAATTAAATCACAGGATCGTGTGTAATCGTCACCCTTCGGAGAAATTGCCATTCTTTACGTTCAGAAAAACAGGGCATTTATTCCACCTCTTTACATTTTACCTCCTAATTAGGCTCAAGGGAAATGTGCTTTAATGTAGTATATTACATGATAATTACCATGTAATTATTATGTAAGGAACGTAACACCAATTTCACAGTGTTTAATAGGTTTAATCTCTGCTTTATTCTCTTCGTAAGCCGCACCAACAGGTCTGTGTTTGGTATTGTGTGCGCACTGCATTCATTTTGCTGACACCTTGTACCAACTGGACCATAAAATGAAGCAAAAAGGTTTACTCAGATTAGTCCTGCCATATTTCAGGAAAGCCTCCAGACTGTTTTCACAGAACTTCACAAGTGCTGCAAAAGCTGAATGGCGTTTTACATGATTGCCCATTGAATTAAAGCAACTTGTTTTAAATGTAAATGTAAACACTGAAGATGTACATTCCGCTACTGTTTAAAATGCTTTCCGAGGCATGCAGAAATGCATTGTAATTAACATAAATACATTTTTCTTCTATATCTTTTTTTTTATACACTTTGTCTTACACTGCCAAGTGAGTTATTAGAATGTGCATATATTGTATTGTTAAAATTACTCTTCAGCAAAATGCAAAAGATATGAATCAGGAATAAAGCCAGAGTGGCAATTTAGAAAGTGGCAACAAGAAAGTGCCCATGAAAATGTACTGCTGTCTGAAGAAGAAGAGTTATTTGATTGTGGGTGTTGTCGTTTATTTATTTTGCAATGAATTAACACGTTTTGCATTGCTTTGTTGTCGGAATAATTGTGTGTTTCACCATTTCCCCCCCCCCAAATCCCTTTATCCAAGTCAATCACTTTGATTTTTCATTAGAGTGTACTTTCCCACAGTCTTGGCAGGTTCAGTACTGCGTTATTTTGGTGGAAACTATTTTAAAAAACAAGTAAATAGCCATCTACTGCAGCAACAAACATCCAGCTAAGGGTAGAGATGTTTCTAGTTGCAGAATAAGCTCAGCACACTACATGTACTGTGATATTAAAGTAATTGAGAACTAGTGTAAACCCTATTTCACTTGGGAATTTGTAAATCACAAGTCTGTTTCTCTTCAGAGCCAAGCCTAATAAGTCTGACAGTTTAGCTGGCTTCATTAAGGAACTTTGAGGGATGCCAACAGGGTTACAAATTAGACACACTAGTGTTAACAATCTGAAGTGTATAGCAGGGCATATGGGGAGGATGTTAGACTGAGAAGGGATAAGCTTGATTTTTACCTGCAGGCATTTTTTTTTTTTTCTCGCTTCATTTTGAGTCTAGAAGAAGCATAATACAATTGTATATCAGCAAGAATTCACCAGCACTTCATAAAAATTAATGATCCCTGTTGCCATGCACATTTTAACATTCATGGAATCTGTTAATTCTGCAAAAGCTACTTTAAAGTGGGAAGGACATTTTTAAGACGATTAAAAAGTCCCTCAAAGTTTGAAAAATGGTTTATTTAATGATTTTCTTCCTGGTAATTTGTTGCTGCACGGTGTTGCTTTATTGAGTAGAACTTAATTTTATATGTCCTAATTTTAACGAATCAATATTTTTTGAAGAAAAAGTATATGCTTGTGAGTGTGTAACAGAGCAGTATTCAAGCTTTGGGACATACTACTTCCTCATTAACGAACCGTTCTTTTTCTTAGTTGCGTGCCCTGTCAGTCTTCCTGACACATCATCCACATTTCTTTCATATTTAATTCCCTACCATATGGGAGATGCAGCAGCAGGTTAATCTGCCATTCGCGGTTCTTTCATGCAGAGAAATCTCCTAGGGTTTTTGCATAATTACGCATTCAGAAGTTAGCCTAATGACCAAACACGTCTTAATAAAAGTTTGCATTATTGTTGCAAATGAAACATATAACACAGAAAACGTGAAATAAATTTTTACACAATGTTAGATATTAATTAAGAACCATTCAAATGTCTTTACCAAAGCTTCTCCACCTAACCTTCAGTCTTGCGAGTACACCATGTTTGTAATTTGCAAATTTTTTTTTTATCTGTGTTTTTAGTTCTAATTGAATTCTCATCCAACACTGATTGTATTATGGGCAATATTAGCTGCTAGAGTATCCACAGATCTACACTTCGAATTTCTACCTGATATAGAAGACCATTCTGGTAATTTTGGAATAGTCATTTCAACATACTTTAATTTGGGACATTCATTCATTTTCTTTTTGGCTTAGTCCCTTTATTAATCAGGTGCACCACAGCAGAATGAACTGCCAACTTATCAAGCATATGTTTTACGCAGTGGATGCCCTTCCAGCTGCAACCCATCACTGGGAAACACCCATACACACTCATTCACACACATACACTACGGACAATTTAGCTCATCAATTCACCTATACCGCATGTCTTTGGACTTGTGGGGGAAACTGGAGCACCCGCAGGAAACCCACGCCAACACGGGGAGAACATGCAAACACCACACAAAAACGGCAACTGACCCAGCCGAGGCTCGAACCAGTGACCTTCTTGCTGTGAGGCGACAGCGCTACCCACTGGGATATATTAATTAATTTGGAACATATTAATTACATTTTACAAATACCATTTAGGACAGTAATATGCAAATTATTACACAGGAATTCTTTACTACTGGTAGGGCTGTTCGATTCCCAAATTTTTGGAATGGATGTCAATCGGACTTGGTTCCTCAATCAATGATGTTACGATTCTTTTTTGTTTCTTTAGGCACTCAATCCCCGCCAGTAAGCTAAAAGGAAGCTCAATCATGCACATGCCTTTTGCATACCGCACTTGCATATCATGTCTAAAATGCATGTGTACTACTGTCAAATAGAAACAGCCAACCGTACGCTGAAATAATAGCATTACAACACTGAAGTAAGAGTGTGCTGTTTACGTGTCAGTCTGATGTGCTTTGATGTTTTGTTAAAACAGTGGCAGGCTTTCAGCGCTATTCAAAGAAATAATAGAGTTTAATTTTATTTAAAACAAAAACCCTTCACGTCATGCACCGGTTATCTTTTGATGTATTCAGAGTGGAGCTCAAAACCTTCTTTTGCGGACTGTATGTTAAAGATGTTTATAAGGCACGTAACAAACACCATGTTTACCAATATGTAAGCATTGGGTATACAGAGATTAGGTTTAAAACTTTAACAAAGGAATAAAAGGTTCCACAATACACATTTACATAGTATATTATTTGGATATTTCAGCATGATATACCATAACCAGGTGTTAGAAATTATGGAATGCTAACTGATCCACAGATATGGATGTTTAAACCAATTCACTAAAGTGAACCATCTGAATTTGTCAATTGTGAAAATTTCTTATCACTGTTAGCCAGTGACTTCTGATCATTATTCACAAGAGAGAGTGAAATTGTTAGTTAGTTCTTTTAAACTGAACAAGGACTCGATTTCCCTTGACGGAATTGATTTTTTGGAATCGACTTCCAGTCCTAACTACTGGTACAGCACAGCATGAACATCTGTGTCATGTAAATATTCAGTCAGTGTTTTGATCACAGAAAGAAAACCGCCTGTAAGCTAATTGTCACACAAATTCAAATTAACGTGCAGGCGTTCAGTGTCCACATCTACATATAGTATATTTGCACTAAAGTTGCCTATATATTAGTTACTTGAACTTTTTGTATTGGTTTAAATGAATATGTCAGGAAAATCATATTTAACCCATATTCAACGTTGGAGAAGCAGCATAATATTATTATTATTAGATTTAAACAATAATTATAAAATTAAAAAATTATTATTATTTTTTTTAATCCTTAAAGGGATAGTTGACCCAAAAATGAAATTGTTGCAAACATTTGTCAATTTTTTCACAAAAGAAGATTTTTTTGAAGAATGTTGGAAACTGGTAGCCACTGACTTCTTAAGTAGGAAAAAAATTATTTGGGGAGATATTTTTTGGGAATTGTTAGATTGTGTACTAACAATCTTCAAAATATTTTTTGTTAACAGAAGAAAGAAACTCAAACAGGTTTTGAAAGAAGTAAATGCCTCAGTAAATGATGACAACATTTCAGTTTTGGAGTTTTTAGTTTTTGAACAATCTTTTTAAGAAAATTGCAATTATAATAGAATTGATTAAAATCAGTCAGTATAAAGTATATTGTTTTTTCAACCCATGCTCATTGTAAATTTGTGCCCAGTGCTTACATTTTTGCAGTTTTTGTTTTCACAAATCCACTAGAGGGTGCTGTGTACATTTTTGACAATCTCAAATATGTTACTGGGGCATGTTTTCTCATACATGCCATTTCTTGTAAATCCTACAGAGGCCGCTGTATACATTTCTGTGAACATTAACGTCCTTATCGCAAGCATCCGTGGTTGGCTTGTCGTCATGCGTAATATATTAGCTTGATATCGACTGACCCACACACCCCCTTTTCTTAACCCCACGGACAGTGTTTTCAAAAGCAAATTAAAAGAGAAAAGCCATCGTGGCCACATGCTTCGACTACGACCTCATGCTGCTTCTTTTGGGTTTCACCTGGTTTCTGGAATCGTCCTTTGCCGGTCTCAAACCCTGGTCGACTCTGCCTCCCAAGTCTATCGCCGTTTGCAGTAAGCTACCAAACAAACCAATCATGCCAAAAAAGCCATATGGAGGTGAGCAGTCATGCGGTACCACCCCATAGCGTTCCTTTTGCACATAAAATGCAGCCATATGTACCCGCGAGCACATATTCTCTGTTCTCAAAAACGTACAACAGGGCACATTTTCCCAATGAGCCTGTGTTGATTTATTTATTTTTTCCTCCTGCATAGAGAAAACATACAATGATTTCAAAATGGAGGTATGTACAGCACCATCATCTTTTTTTTTGTAAATCGTATAATAATTTAAAATTATATAATATTTATTTACACATGCTCACGTCCTTAAGCTAAGATAAGAAAAACCTTGAACGCAGTTGGACTGGAATGATAAAAAATGCTTTGAGCAAGAAGGGATTAGATAATAAGCTAAAAGACTTATTTTATGTCTTCCTAATGTGAGTTTTTTTTCTGTCAAATATTACAGCAGAGGGCCCACTGACCCAAATATTACCAGGCTCGCTGGAGATATTATCATTGTGTATTTTGCCATAGTTTTATGAAAGCTACCAGAAGCCACCCAAAGCAACTCAACTGCTCTAGCAAAGCAAACCGACATTCACAATTAAACAGATTTATTATACTATGACATGAATTAAAAAGTTCCTGCTTCGAATCCTGTCTGACTAAGCAAGTGTTTTTGCGTTTTAATTAGGCTTCCTTTTAAAATTGCTCTGCTTCAACTCCACCGGCCCCGATGGCCTGCAGGAGCTTCCTGAGTGTCCTCTAGGGAGACGGCAGACTTTTTAAAACTAAATTTATTCCCTCCGTTAATACTATGAGTCATCTTTGAACGGCTAGTTTTGAATAACTCCTTTCTTCAATTTTTCTAAAGGGAGATTTTAATATATTCAGGAGTAGCCAATTCCATTCTATCTGTGCCTGAATGAACTGTAACAAGGCTCTGTGTGGATCAGTCTTACATCTGCATGCAGTTCACACCCTCATTGCCACCAACCACCAGGGTAGTTCCTGCTGTTTTTGTTAATATATTTGTTTCTGCGACTGTTTAACGCAGCGCTGTGCTGGAGAACGAGGTCATATATATTAGTTCCTCTGGCTCACTTGTTAGCTTGTTTGGGGACAAACAGTCCTCAAAAAGCTGAAGCCCGATAACTATCTCCGTAATCTGCATTATGTGCATGAATTAGCATATATCAGGCAACAAACTAAATATGCATGTGGATGGATGTGTGGCTGTGTCAGTCAAGCCTGTGTGAGATTTCGTGAGTTTTTGGCAGTTCCGTCAACTTATGGAGTCTTTGCCAAAGCAATTTCCCTTAGTGTCTCTCTTCGCTTCTTTTAAATTAAATTGATTGACCACCAGTGTGTTTGCCATTAAGTATGATTATTTAGAAAATTGGTGCAGTGATATTTTAGTTGGTTTAAATAAATTGCGTTTTGTTGGTGGCAGTGGTTGGCACATTGTCTAAGTGCCAACATTTGATGCCAGAACTGGTTTGGACTCATAATGGTAATGCACTCTAAGGATTCAGAAACAGACTGCTCTTAAAAGCAACTGACATCATCCTGGTTCAGTTCCCTGGAAATGCTAAGCAAGGATAGATGTCCTTATATTACCAAGAGGAAGGATAAAATTCCACTTTGGTTTGCTTGGGTGGTAACAGAAAGAATCATAACTGAAGAAAGCAGAATTAAAATGAAGTGAAATGCAAAGAAATGTTCCTCTTCTGGAAAGAGGGTACGGAGAAGCAGCTCATTTGCATTTAAAAAGACACAAAAGAAAACAGGATGTTTTTGCATCCACTCAAAAATGGACATCTACAGTATAATAAATATAATAATGTAATAAACGATATAATAATATAATAAATGATTTGTAAGGTATTTTTAGCAGAAACTTCACAGACACATTATAAGGACATCTGAGACTTGCATTACCTCTTGTAAAATAGAGCATAACAGATCCCATTAAAGGGGGGTTATTTTGCTCGTTTGCCCAATTTTATATTAAAGGGTTAGTTCACCCAGAAATGAAAATAACCTCATCATTTACTCTCCCTCATGCGGTTATTTATGAGTTTTTATTTTATTCTATTGAACACAAAAGAAGATTTATTAAGAAGTTATTTCAAAAGAAGATTCAAAAGAAGACATTTTGCCAGTTGCTGGCACCCATCCATCTTCATACTGAGTATTTTCTTTTTCAGTTTTGGGTGAACTATCCCTTTAATCTAATCTAGAGTACATCTGTAACCACCTTAACCATTTGACATCTACAAGTACACCAGTGTGATCAGTCTAGGCTGGTCCCTGCTGTGAACAATCAGAACATCCACTGCATGATGTGATCAGTTGCTAAATTCAAATCTGCTTTCCTGCATTCTCTGGCAAAGAGTCAGAGAAAGACGAGCACACTGCTTCATAAAAGATGCAAAGTTTAATAGTGTTTTTAATGAAATTTTGTGTTGCAGACACTGATTTTCAAACAAGAGAAAACATTTGTGGTTTTTAAAATACACACGTCTATGGAAGAATCATCTTCCAGTTAAACAAGAAAAGCACATGGTGAAGTTGATGAATTTATGTGTTGTAAATCCAGCAGCTCAAATCTCTCCACTGCAGTGCATGGGGCTTCTGGTGTCACTTGATAAACCAGATGTGTTGCCATATTCATTTCAAATCATCTTTATATCTATATAGGGCTGTGCGATTAATCGAAATCGAATCGCGATTTGAAACGTTGCGATTAGCTAATCGCAAGATGCTTTGATATGAAATATGTATCATTTAATTTCCCCCGCCCAGAGCAAACACATGCATGGTGTCTGTGTGTGATAGTCTTACTAGCCAATTGAGTGAGCACACATTCGTTCTGCCCAATCGGAATTGCGCAATCGAACTATGCAGAACGCCCACAAAACACAAACAGGAAACCGCGGATGAGTGGGATGATGGCATCTGCCGCTTCAGAAGCATTAATAGACCAATTAATATCAAAGAAAAACAGGACATCAGTAATATGGGAATATTTTGTTTTCAAAGTCACACAAAATGAGTTTAATGTTTTGACATTTTTTGCTATTTCTGTGGAGAGTTTGATAAAAGAAATCTGCAGATTTATGCGGAAGGATTTTAGGAGTATCGTAAACTAAATACTTTATATATGAAATTTAAAATAATATTCTTTTAAATGTTTACAATGCAAATCCAATTAGATCCACTTATTTGGTAAACAAAGCAAGTCTCATATAATATATCTACTAAAAGACGGAAAATATTACTTTACAAACTGCATTGTACACAAATCATATGAACATTTTAATATTACTATTATTATATCACAATAATATTAGTAAAATAAATGTAAAAGCTAAATAAATATACATTTACACAAGTAAATACATAGACTCAATAACAGGCTAAAAATCTGCCTATCTGCCGTGTGGGCCTAGCCATAACGCACTACCTCGCTAAAGACATGGTGCCTTTTAATGCAGTGACCAAAGAGAGATTTAAAAAAACTCATCTAAGTGCATTATAGGAGATATACACTCCCGTCTCGCACCTATTTCAGCCATTTTGGAGTACCACAGCTGTACGTTTAATGTCATGATATTTTGTGTAGCATCTGGGATAATTATTTTGTTTTAGACAATATAAGCTACAGAAAGGCTCTTATCAGCCGTGTTAGTTTGCTTGCTGAGTGTTCTGTATTTTTATAATTATTATTTATTTCTTTGTATAATAAGCTACACTATCTCCCCACTTGTTTACAGAAAGGTAAGGCAATTTTATTTGTGCTTACTGTTTGCTCTGGAGAAAAATGAGTGTTTAATTTCTGAATATTTAAAAACAAATTTGAATAAATGTTTAAGTAAGTTAATATCTTTTCAGTTCATTTTTTTAACTAACACTCACTGCATTTTTACCGTCAATAGTGTAATTACACATGTTGGCAAAGTAATTTTATTTAGACTTAAGTTAATGTAACTCAAAGCTTTGTTGGTTGTAAATTCAAATATAGGAATTTTGGTACATTTACCATGGTAACCTATCAGTAAACAGAGTAATTGCTGTTAAAAGGGTTTCTAATAACAATCTATTTTATTGACAATGCCATTATTTCATGACTCGCAAGGTGATCTGTTGATTGCGCAATGTTTAAAGGTGATACAGTCATGTGAATTATCGATCATCTTTTAACCAGCGTCCAAACACTGTTAACTTCCAGGAATGGCAAGGTAACCAATGATGTTTGAGATTGAATTGAAATTGAGATTCAATTGAAACAGTAAGTCCTGCCCCATGGCTAACACATATAAAAGTGTTTGTGCAAGCAAAGAGATGAGTGCTGAGTGCATGTGTGCTGTGAGACATATTCTTACTCGCGAAAGCGTGCATCACGTGCACAGGTTATGTGATGCACACACAAGGGTATAAAACGAGCTTGCAGGCTAGATCTGTTATCGTCTCGTTCAGTTCACAGAACATGTAAACATTATTGGTGTGCTCAGTTCTTTTTGGCATAAGGTTTGCCGTTATAGAGTTCAACCCTTAATGACGTCAGTTACACAATATATCAATTTAGCACCTTTATCTCAATCGCTGGATCTGCAATGTTGATTCTTATTATTAGTTGACCAGGAGCCACAGAACACATTTGATTTCTTGTGTGACTGTAGAGTTTTACCATTATAGATTGAAAGTTTAAATTTGCTTGTGTTTTTAAGGCCTGTGACAGAGTATAAAACATTTGGGCACAAAAAATGGCAAAAATTGCCAAAAAAAGCTTTTCTAGCTTAGAATATTTGTCTTGTTTCTAGTCCAAGTATCAAAATTTTAATCCAAAAACAAGATTATTTTACACCCCCCATTGACTGATTGTTTTGCTTGTTTTCAGGAAAAATCCATTAATTTTGACATTACTTCTGAAAGTGAAAAAAACCAACATATTTTTACTTGATTTTTAAAAATGAATTATACTTTTTTTAGATATTTGGACTATACTGTAAATGAGACAAAAACCTAAAAGCATTTTTTGCAGTATGATTATTCTGAATACTGTTAGACTTCCCAGAAAAATGTAAAATAGGACTATTCAACCCCCCCAAAAAAACAGCTGAAACTATGTTCATATCACAGTATATATTGCAGAAAAATAAAATTGCAATATCAGATTTTTCCAATATCGCGCAGCCCTAATGTCAGCAAGGGCCATGTTCGGGTAAAAAAATGACAAAACAGGAGAAAGAAATACTGTGTCCAACATGCAAAGATTTTTTTAGCACTTGGTCTATGATTTGCATAAGAATTTTTCACACCAAATGAACTCTTCATGATAAATGCCTATTTTAACAAAACTTGACTTGACAACAGTTTGAATGGCCCCTTCAAAGGTCACTTGTGTGTGCTTAATTTGTATGTACTTGTTTATTTATATTAACATTTTGGACTATCCTGGAACAACACTTTTTGGTTTCTTGTGAACAGCCCTTTTGATTATGCCTGTCTAATGCTATGGACAAGAACCAAGAACACTGCTGCAAATTATGTGACTTGTTAAGGAGAGGTATATGCTGTAAGTCAATTATTCTTTAGACTCTGTATGAAAAATCCCATATTAAATTAGAGGCTCAAGCCATTTCTTGAATATAACAAAATCATAGATTTTATTTTTTTAATAAGAGTGCATTAGTGCTCAGATTGCAGCGTTGGTTCTATAAGCATTTTCCCCATTCATATTTCCCAAAAGAAATGTGAAAAAGTCTCCATTAAAGCCTGCATCAAACCAACCAGCCAGGGGGAAAGTCATAGCTTTACAAACTTTTATTTGAAGCAAAGAAGTATTTCATTCATTCATTTTCCTTTCCAGCTTAGTGACTTCATTCATCGGGGTCACCACAGCTGATTGAACATCTGTTTTACACAGCGGATGTCCTTCCAGCTGCAATCCAGTACTGGGAAACATCCATACACACTCATTCACACACATACACTATGGCCAATTTAGTTTAGTCAATTCACCTGTAACACGTTTTTGGACTGTGGGGGAAACTGGAGCACCCGGAGAAAACCCACGCCAGCACAGGGAGAACATGCAAACTCCACACAGAAATGCTAACTGACCCAGCCGGGACTCGAACCAGCGACTTTCTTGCTGTGAGGCGACAGTGCTAACCACTGAGCCACCGTGTCACCAAAGAAGTATTTGACAATTATTTAAAAAGATTTGTGTAGGTAACAGCTTCAATGTGTGAAAAAACTACAATCCCATGAAGTAGTGCACACGATGGAGTCAAATTAAAACAAAGGGCAAATTACAGTTAATTTAAAATTGTTGCTTCTAGAATATATCAAATATTTCAAATATATTGCTGTAATAAGCAAATAAGATTGGGCAGATCTCTTTTGGTGCACTTTGCTTGCTGCAATTTTCTGGTGAAAGTTTATAATAACCTTTATTTAACCAGGTAAGTCAATTGAGAACCAGTTTTCATTTACAACGACGACCTGGCCAAGAGGGAACATAAAAAGCAGATAGGAAGCAGCAGCGACACATTACAATAACAATTTCAGAGATGCAGATAATAACATACAAAACCAAGGAAAAACTAAAAACAAGCACAGGGATATTGTTCTATTTACTAGATTGAATTTTTAAAGGATGATAGTGGAATAAAAGTGTTGAGCTTTAAGGTCTGCTGCAGATGATTCCAAGCATCAGCAGCAGACAACTATAAAGAGTAGCAACCAAATGAAGTGTGAACTTTGGGTATACAAAGGTTAATAAAACTACTAGAGCGCAGATTTTGATGTTTTCTGAATGTTAAGAAGTGACTGTAAATATAGTGGAGTTTTCCCAATAAGAGTTTTGTAAATGAACAGAAACCAATGAATTTGTCGATTAAATTTTTTATTTATTTATTTTTTTTTGCAGCATCATGGTTAATGTAGTTTTCTTGCGCTATTGCCATCAGAACTGACCAATAGTGGATATTATTTACCAATGGCTGCTAATGTACTTATTTTAGAAGTCTTACAGTCAACGGACATTTACTTGTATTGTTATTTACAACCCCCCTTTCCCATAGTTTAATAAAAAATAAATGATGCACTTGTTTATGGCACCTGGTCAAATTTACCTAAATAGTGCCTTTGCTATCATTTTAGTGTTCTGTTTCTAGGCAGTGCCTTTCACCTGCTGTAATGGTTGTAATAAGTTTTAGTCAGAGTGGAAGGTAAATATTGGATGGCAAAAAGGTATTAGAGACATTACTCCTAAAAACCAATTATTGCACAAATACCTGGCTTTTGCAAGCACGAGCAGCACCATGTTTCCAGCATGAAATATAATGTCTAGCTCTCTGTTGTGCTCGAAAATAATTAGTTGCGCATAATTATTCAATTGTGAGATTACCTTTATTCTGAAGGAGAATAATTATAAAAAATATATACAAAATACAAAAGGAAATAGCTCGGCAGCATCTAAGTAAAACTTTCAAACGTGGTTAGCATTGAGGTCGTGTGTGTGGGAGTGTGTGTGTTTATGGTGGTAAGGGTTACTGTCTTGGTGGTGGATTTTGCCTGCAGGGTTAATTAGCATTGCAGAAGCAACGTCTGGAGGCAGTCGGCTCATCAAATCTCGCCTTTTCTCCGTCTCTCGCATCCCTTTCTTATTTGTGTGTGTGTGTGATAGTGTACACGCAGAATATTGTGTATGCAGCGGAGAAATCAACAAGAAAGCATAAATGATGCTCTACTACACAGTATGGCAGTGATGAGCACAAACACACACACAGACAAATGCCAAAGGGAGAAGGAAACCTGTTGGCCAAATAAACGTGACTGCACACGCATTAATGTTATTACCCAGGCGTGCAGGTGGAAAGATGAATCAGTATGCCTGATTTCTTTGTCTCTGTTTTTTCTCTCTCTCATGCATTGCAACATGCTCCTCTTTCTAAATTACCTTTTCTCGGTGCTTATATTATTCTTTTCACCAGCTCCAGTTTTTATTTCTTTGCATTTCTTTTTTTTCTATTGTGTCCTCGTCTATTTTCTCTTCCCTTACATAATATCAGTTCCCTCTGAGGGCACTTTGAGTGTCTTTCTTGGAAGATTTACAGTGGATTTTTGTTTTCTATTGGTTTAGGGATTACAGGCTGTTGAAGAATTCTTCAGAACAGATACATCAGACTGGTTTTGGTGTTTTATGTGGTTTCATGTTTTAAGATGTCAGTCTGGTTGGAAATGTTTTGAGCTTGTTCAATATTTACCACTTCCAGAGGTAATCGAGACCACACTGGATTGTATAGACTTGGTCTGTGTCGCGTCATAGCTGGAGTGGGGGTGAAGTCACTATAGGGGAAACAGTCATATTATCATTTTAATCATTAAAAATTACACCCCTGCCAGATTAAGCATCTCTTCATTGAATTTGTTACCTGATTTATTAATCCAAGCCATTTCTCACCAAAATAACAATCCTACCACACAACAATTCAAATAATAATTCATATACTGGTGAATGAGTTGGGTGCAATGGCTGCAGATGCGGTTTTCAGCAGTACACAGACTAGCATGACCATCACCAAACAAGCTAAATGTGGGTCAATTATTAAGTTTATGTGTGACAATGTGGGACATTACCAACACTAAAACATAACCTAAAACTATGTCTAACTTAATAAAAACATTGTTTTCTGCTTTTCAGCTCAAAAAATACTTTGTTCTTTGGACCCTTCCAGAAAACTCAATTACAACACATTGAAACATAACACCTTTACATGTAATTTAGGGAATCACATGCTCCACATTTTATACACAGCCATTATATCCTATTAGAGATGGCATTTAGTCCTTTCTTTTTAACCGTTGGACAGTATTAAGAATGTCTGTTGTCATTGACTTAGATGGGTTGCTTAATCTGCTAAGCGCTGTCAAATATCATATGTGAAACAAACTACACCATAAAAAAATATAAGGCTCGATTAAAAGGCAAAAGAATGCATGCACATTTTCTTAATGCAACAAGGAAACCAAAATACTGATGAAATCTTTACAAAGCAAAGTTGGGTGGGATGTCATCCTTATGGCTTCTGTATGTTTATTTGGAAGTACTGTATATTAAACTAAACATCTGGATTTTTAGACTTATCAGAGATGGAAGATGTTACACAACAGCTTTTCAATATTAATTCAAGCAAAACTAAATCATACTTTTTTCAAGATGTAAAGATAAAGTGTCTCTGTGCATTGTGTCTCTGTGTTGTGGGAAATTGTAGATCTGGACATCGAATTTCTACTGGAAATAGTAAAGCATCCGAGTAACTTTGAAATACTCATTTTAACATACATTACTAATTCTATTTTGAATATTATTTAGCATGGATAGTATGGGAATTGGGACACCAGTTCAGCCAATGAGCAGTAAGGGGTGTGTCTAGCAGCCTATTTATACTGAAGATATCAAAAATAGGTGGGGTCTTTTGAATTATGGGCATGTTTTTTTTGGTGCTTTCAAATATAATCATCATTTGGCAAAATTCGTTTAGTGCACCTTCAATATTTCCCAATTTAATTAGTTCCCATTGAAGTGTCTCAACATGATTTTCTCTAATTGAGTAAATGGATGGATTTTTATAAAAAAAAAACTAAGATGGATCAACGTCTGTGTACTTACATTTTACACTACTTAAGTCCCATCATTTGAAGAACAAACGCTTGACAGTCTCGACAAACACACCCTAAATTAAGCCAATAACAGCTGAGCCCAGACGCCCCACTGATTGTGTACTGAACGTCTATTAAACACATACACATTGCATCAGCCCTGGCAGCCTCAGACATACACAAACACGCATGCATACATAAACATACTCATTTATACCAATAATCATGGCTGACAGCGTGGCGAAACACGCTGGAAAGAGCGAATTCCCCCCACACTTGCTTCCGATAGCTCAAATGAGTGAAGCTCCGCGCTCGGGCACAATCATTTGGGTATTATTAAAGTATTCGGCGAATTCTCACCTGAGCTCTAGGGATATGAAACATTCAGAGATAAGAGCTTGATTGACAGCTCGGTTGCCATGGGTGCAGAGCTACACGGGGTTTCTTGTGCAATGCGAGAGACGTGTGAAGAAGCGAATGTGTAATAATGCAGAGATCAATTGCAGGAGTCAATAGAGCTCCACTGGGCTGGATCAGAGCATCGTAGAGATACCAGAGCATGCCATCTGAAAGCGACACGCCGGGAACACACAGCCCGTGGCGTCTACATTTAGACACCTCTGTATGAAATGATCACCAAATGTAGTTCAAGCTCGCCCTGTAGTGCTGAATTAAACATGAGATCCAAAGACCCTGGAGGATCAAGGTCAGCACACATGCTCTCTCTCTCTCTCTACCGTATGGATGATGGTGTATTTACTGTACACTACAAGTAACAAGTTTGGCATCAGTACTATTTTTTCCCACCAAAAATAAAAATTTATCACTGTTTACTTACCCTCAAGTGGTTCCAAGTTTTTATTACCTTCTTTTGTTGAACACTAAAGAATATAGTTTGAAAAAAGCTGAAAACCTGTATCATTTGACTTCCATAGTAGGAAAAATAACTGTTTAGGAAGTGAATGGTTATAGGTTTCCAACATTCTTCAAAATATCTTTTTTTGTGTTCAACAAAAGTAAGAAACTCATAAAGGTTTGAAACAAGTAAAGGGCGAGTAAATTACAGAATTTACATTTTCGGACAAACTATGCCTTTAAAAGAGCCTCTTGTCACCAAGGCTACAGTGAAATATTATTACCGTTTTGAAAAGCTATTTAGTTATTGATCGTAGTTTAAAGTTTGATTTATTCCTGTGATTTAAATCTGAATTTTTAGCATCGTTACTCCAGTCTTCAGTGTCACATGATCCAACAGAAATCATTATCATATGAAGAGTTTAGATGCAAAAACCTCTAAGTGCCGTCAGAAATGTCCACTGAAAATGAGCATTATTCTCAGCCTTCTTTGTTTAGATATTTCACTTTGAATACCTTGAAAATAACTAATTTTTTTGCCATAAAAATGAAACTACTGAACATACACACAGTAGGCTGATAAAAATACTCACTTTAGAAGAAAGTTCCAGAAGGCATT
Organism: Danio choprae; assembly: GCA_903798125.1. Lineage (NCBI taxonomy): Eukaryota > Metazoa > Chordata > Actinopteri > Cypriniformes > Danionidae > Danio > Danio choprae. The sequence continues at coordinate 1,786,008 of CAIGQW010000302.1, read as the reverse complement.
TAGAGGTTTTTGCATCTGAACTCTTCATATGACAATCTGTTGCTCAGAAAACATTTATTATTATTATTAATATTGAAAACTTTTGGGACTTTTCATACTTTTTGTGGAAACTGTGCTGTAGTACATTAAAAATGTATTTACTTTTATTCATCAAGGGCACGTTCAATTGTTTTAAGAGTGAAAATATAGACATTTATAAGGTACTTCTTTATTTCAAGAATCCTAAAAGGTGAAATCTGTGACAGTTTACACAAAAACATGAAGCAGGACAAAACTTGTTTTTAACATTGATCATTAAGAATCATTATTTATCGATAATCCCTATTAATTTATCACAGTTTAATCTGCAGGTTATAATATCTGATAGATCATGTTAGATTAGTCAAGTTTCATCCTACAGTGATGGGAAGCAAATCTTTCTAAAGTTTGCAAAAATGTTGAATATCCCAAATGCAAATTAGGGCTGTTTCCATCACGTTTTTAGAGTGGCTGACTGTAGTATTGGTAACCTAGTAACTAACCTTAAACCAGCCAAGCATAATGGAGACAGCTGATTGGTCACATAGGTGTAATGTTCGCTTCGTCAAAGTTTATTCGGCAAATGCGTTTCCATCTCCAATTATTTGCATATAGCTCAAAACCACCCCAATCCAGTGTAAAAACTTTTTTTTTGCAAATTTTTATGCAATATCTGACATTTCAATCACTCGTTTCTCACACAATACTTTAAAATGTGCATTATCAAAGGGTGTTACCAAGCTTGTGGTAATGATGCTGAAAAATCAGCTTTGAATTGCTTGAATAAATTACATTTGAAACTATAATCACAATAATATCTCACAATTTTATAGCCATTACTGTGATTTTGATCAAATAAATGCAGCCTTGGTGAGCAGAAGAGACTTGATTTTATAAAATACTAATCTTACAGATCCCAAATATATGCATGCTTCGCAAACACCCTCCCTCCACCTCCCAAAAGATCCAACTTTTTCCCATCCGGGTCTCAAATAGCTCAAAACACACACACACCCGTGCAAGAGGGAGATGGGACACTGCGCTCTCAGTGGCTGTGGTGGTTTCACTTAATGAAAAATGGATGAGACTAAATTTAGATAAACTAAAATTAGACCGAGTTAATCTTCAGAATGTCCTCAAAGTAAGAGAAACCGCAGGCTTCACAATCTCCGTCTGTGGAAGAGAGAGACGTTGATGTAGTGCAATGAGGAGACGCGGACGGATTGATTTCTACAGCTCACCTGCAGTAGTGTGAGGAGGAAACACTCTGATCTTTACTTTGATACGCTAGAAGAGCACGCAGAAGGTTTTTGATACTCGCACGTTCACAGACAATTTCAAGGAGAGCTGCTATAGTGTGATCTTTGAGGACTGTTGATTGTAGTCTGAATGGAGAGCAGGCAGAGGTTAACCTGGACGTTCTGTACAGTGGTCTTGATTCAGAAGAAGAAAGATAAATATATATATTCTGTTTGCTAGTACATTGCTTTTATGTTCTGGTCCAGGTTTGCAGACAGACCGTTAAAAATATTGAGCATTGGTGAACCCTGACAGACATAATGTGTTCTACAGCCTAAAGATGCGTTTATATTTTATAATCATAAAAATGTAATACTAGATCAGATTAATTTCTACCTTTATTAAGTCGATGCTGTATTATTTGTTTTCCTACGCATGGTTAGGACACTGTTAGATGTTCATTTTCAGTGCAGGACATTTTCTGTGAAGGAAATCATGAGTGTAAAATATAAGTTGATTCTGAACAAGTCAGGAAACCGATTGCCTCAAATTTCTAAGTGCCCCCTCAAAGTATTGTAGGATGCACTCTCTCCACTCTGGAGGAACTACACAGCACCTGTTGTTTTAAATAAAGGACCTCCAGAAAGATGGTACAGATCAATTCATGCGAGGACAAACAGCTTCAAATGCAGTTTTTGTCCAACTGTGGTAAACATTCTTAATGCTGCTAAAAATAATGGACTAAAGTCAATGTGTATAGTGTGTCTGAGCGCATGTATGACCACACTTCTGTATTAGATATATTTATTTTTATGTAATATATTTTAGTAGTTTTAGCACTTCATTTTTTATAGGTGAAATGATTGTTCCGCTGACTGGAGAGCACTTTTAAATTCTGTTGTACTTGTGACAATGAAGATCTATTCTATTCTGTTCTAGTAGACTGTTATGGATTATTGTAAGTTGCCATATACTTGCAAAGTTTCTTATAGTCAAGAAAATGTCTTAGTCAACAGATATTAAGCAGACAGTCTACTAATATTCTAATGAGAATTAGTTGGCATTTAGCTGCAAGGTAAATTATAGTCAACAAAATGTGCAAAAGAGACCATAAAAATAAAGCGATACCTCATATTTTGTATATTTTATACCATAAAGGTGTCATTTAGTGCATTGATTCAATAAGTTAAATTGTTCTCTAATATCTACACAATAGGAATGTGCTAAAAAGCTATTATATGTTAATTTATAAATAGAAGAATTAGACCTAGAATCTCCATACTTGGAATGGTCGTGAATATTCATGAGCTCTGCTTTGACACCCCTAGCAGTTCTCAGTGCCTGCTCTATCACACACATACATTCACTCTCTCTTGTGCGCACACACACACACACACACACACACACACACAGTTGCATTTTAAAGCTTGAACATATATGAAAACACAGCCAGGAATTAATGTCATAAACAGATGAGTTTAAAAAGTGTATTGCTGTTCTTTCAAAACAAAATGACACAATGTATAAATGTCATTTAGCACTTATATTCTGCAGTCTACATGTGTCTGTGCCTCAAACATAGAACACCAAACATAGGTGGCAAATTTCACAATATACATGATAAATTAGCAAAAGATACAAATAAACCTACTTTATGAATAAATTTATAATCCATTTATCCTGCAATTCAGAACTGCATTCGGTGGCATCCTCATTGTTTAACAATCCTAGAAAACAATCTGTAACGATGCAGTGCAGCCCTAGTCTTTGGCTTTCTTAGTCTGCCTGCATCTTTCTTCAAAATAAGAGTCCCACATACATGGTAAATTTAATGTAAGCTTAGATGGACTTAACATCAGTCTATGTTTGGCTGCTCGTGCAGGTCCAGCTGATGTACAACGTGACCTCTAAGGACTTAATTTGGGCAAAAGTAAAGGCCATTTTCTTAGTATTTAGATTTGTAACCCTCGGATTGTAGAATATCAATTACTTATAACTTTTTTTGGCTGGGATAAATCCTAACAAAGTATGGAAAGCCTATTTTATTCAAATCTCATGTATTTATTATCATTTTTAAATTTTTATTCAGAGGTATTACAATGGATTTATAAATATATATATATATATATATATATATATATATATATATATATTTATTAATAATTATTCATATCTTATGCTTTATATGATGCACAGATTTAATTTAAGCTTTTATTCGCGTATAAAAAATGAAGCAGCAAACAATGTTTTACAGCATTCAAATCTGAGTATGGAGGCTCAGGCATGCTGGCTTTGATGCACAAGGTTACTCTGGTAACTGTAGTTAAATCTAAAAGATGAGATGTATGATGCAGAATGACAGGAAAGAGATTAATAAACACTGGCAAGCCCAACTATCGGAATGTTAACACTAGACAAATAACTGTGGAAACTGGGGCCTTAAACACACTGGGAGATCAAATCAGCACAACAATGAACAGGTTTTTAACTCAATTAGAAACCATGGAAACTAACAATGAACTAGAACAAAGGCACAAAAGGAAAAAAAAAATTAGACAATAAACAAGACATACAGTAAACGTGAAACAAGTACAATATAGTTCACTCTTACATGTCATGTGACACATTGGAGCTTCTTCATGAACCAATGAGATTTATTCTTGAGTTTGTTTGCTGATCAATTTTTATATGTGACCATGGACCAAAAAAACATCCATAAGGGTCATTTTTGATGGAAATTGAAATGTATACGTAATCTGAAAGCTGAATAAATAAGCTGCCCATTGGTGTATGGTTTGTTGTGGTAGGATATTTGGTTGAGATACAACTATTTCAATTTGAGTTGCATGCATGTCTGAGGGTTTAAAAAATCTAAATATTGAGAAAACTGACTTTAAAACAGTCCATGTTATGTTCGTAACATGGCAGATTACTAATAATAAAAGAAAAGTTGATATGTAAATAGAAGAATTTTTCAAAATAATTTTATAAAAAGAACTATAATAACTTTTAAATGATTTAAAATCAATAATTTAGACTAAAGCAATCTATTTATCTAAGCTGTCTAAAAGGGATGTCCGGGTGCTAACTCAGATTATATCCAAAAAACGTAAAACCACAGCTGCCCAACTTACTGCAGATTTAAAACTGTTCGTCGGGAGCTCCACAGGGTCAATATACATGGCCAGGCTGATAGCCAAACCTTTGGTCACTCGTGCCAATCCCAAACATCGGTTTTAATGGTGCCCGCAGCAAAAATCTTGGGAAATATGAAACATGTATTGTTCTCTGTAGTCCACCTTTACTGTCTGTCCCACATTCGGGAGAGTTACGGTGTGGAGAAGCCCCAAAAGAAGCATACCAACCAGACTGTTGCATGCCCAGAGTAAAGCATGTGGTGGGTCAGTGATAGTTTGGGCCGCAATTTCATGGCATTTCATAAGCCCAGTACTCATGCTAGATGGGCGCGTCACTGCCAAGGACTACCAAACCATTCTGGAGGAGCATGTGCACCCAATGGTTCAAACATAGTATCCTGAAGGCGGAGCTGTGTATCAGGATGATAATGCACCTATACACACAGCAAGATTGCTGGCAGAGTGGTTTGATGAACATGAAAGTGAAGTTGAACATCTCCCATGGCCTGCACAGTCACCAGTACTAAATATTATTGAGCTACTTTGGGATGTTTTGAAAGAGCAAGTCGGGAAATGTTTTTCTCTACCAGCATCATATAGTAACCTGGCCACTATATTCTCCAAGAAGAATGGCTCAAAATGCCTCTGGCCACTGTGCAGGACTGGTATCTATCAAGACGAATTGATGCTGTATTGGCCGCAAAAGGAGGCCCCACACCATTCTAATGAATTATTGTAATCTAAAACCAGGCATTTCAGTTTCATTGTCCAACCCCAGTTTTTATTAAAATTTTTTTTTTTATGTCTATGAATGTTTTGAATCAAGTTTTTTTTTTTTGCTAATAGGCTTTCAATAGAGGAACAGAAATCTCTGAGATTTGATTAAACGTATCTTAATTTGAGTTTTGAAGATGAACAAAAATCTGACATGAGGGTATAGTTCATTACATTCGCTCCATCCCATTCATCGCAGCATTTCTACCCGCTGTGTCTGTGAGTTTGAGAGAGAGCGACAGATTGTGGATGTGAGATAAAGATTTTGTCAAAGACTGAGAAGAGTACATTTGTTCGGCTAAAAGCTGCTCCCCGCTGTGTGACAACATATCCTCTCATATAATGGCTTATCTCTATTCCCAAATAGAGGACTCTGTGATGATTAATTGATAAACTTTGCCTTAGAATGCATCTCTAATCCAGACACCTTTAGCAAGAATTACACGAACGCTCGCACTCTCCCCTGCTGCTGATACTGTCATCAGATCGGCTGGGATGAATTGAATTATTAACTCATTAAAACTTAATAAACCTCTCCTGTCAGCGAGCAGCTCCCCATTACGATCGGCGGGCTTAGCGTTGCCCCCTGATGTTCCTCCCAGACGCGTCCTCTGTCTTCATTCTGACACTCACGCTGGCAGGCCAACGTTTGACGTGTTGCGTCGCGACAAACCTGATGGACTTGTGAATGAAACTGAGCGCCGCCAAGGTTGAGAAATGCTTTTCTTGCACAAGCAAGGACATCTGTAGTCACACTCCTTGAAAGGCAGTGCGAACGCGGCAGCAGATTTGGTGGCATGTATTGATATTGATTTGAAAGGAAGCCTAGTCTTGCTCTTATTAATCATATGAGCGATCAACTGAGGAGACCTGCGCTTGTCGTACAGCATTTGCGTCATCTAGGCTTGCGTGAGGTGAAATAGATTTTTAAACAATCTGCACTTCAGAGTCGATCTTGGGGAATTGTTTTACAGATTTCTCATGGAAGTTTTTTCCTGTCACACAATCAAAATGTTAAAATCTTGACTTTTTCATTTGAGTTGTGCGTTTAAATGTCACATTTTGAGAAACTGTTTGTACCATGCAGACAATGTGTTGAAATTAAGCTTTTTTCCCCTTAAGAATTGTGACTTTGTATGACAGTTTTGCAATTTTGAAGAAGAGATTGTGAAATATAAACTCAGAACTGTGTGAAAGCCTGTATGTGGAACTGCAAGAAATGATCGTAATTCCGAATGGTGTTGTGATAAACTCAGAACTGCAAGAAATAAAATCTGAATTGTGAATTCATGTGAGTTATTGTGAGTTTTATCTTGAAATTCTGAAATTATATCCTGTGATTCAGAATTTTTGTGGAAATTTTTGAATTGAGAGGGTATATTAACTTCTCACAATTAGATTTAGTATAATTTTGATTTATTCATTCATTCGTGCTTAGTCCCTTTATTAATCTGGGGTCGCCACAGCAGAATGAACCGCCTAATTTTGATTTATAACTCGCAAATTGGATTTCGTATAATAAACTTGTAGTTGCTCATTTATATATATAGTTATTCTGAGAAAAGAATTGCAAAAGATAAATTCAGAATTGCAAGAAATAAAGTTCGAATCTCAAGAAAGACTATAAAGTTGTAATTGCCTAGTCTATAAAATATGAATTTGTGTCATAACTGCAGAATATAAATGTTAGATTGTCATTTTTAAGTCAGAACTGTAAGTTTATGTCTTGCAATTCTGAATTTATATACTGTAATTCTGAAATTTTTCCTCTAAATAAACTTTAAAGCCTATTAACTTCTCGTAATTATGATTTATAGCTTGCAAATTTGATTTCAAAACTTATAATTAAAAGCATTCTGAAAACAAATGACAAATGCAAGAAAGCTCATAAAGTAATCGCAGTTGCAAGAAATGGAATAGTGAGTTTATATCCTGAAGAAT